>MNCI01025223.1:171658-225883 GCA_015680685.1 Gnetum montanum | reverse complement strand
AACCACACCATGCAAAGACTTTATTTGACTTCCTATTAGTAGTTGGAATGGAACACTAAGAAGTCCATGAAAAACACTCAAGCACTCAAGTAAGTAGAAGAGTACAAAGAGTATTAAGTCTCCTTGAAGTCACACCCTGTTCAAACCTTTGAATCCTTTCCAATTCTAGAAACTACCATGGTTACAAATTTATTAACAATTTCTTTAATGAAAGATACCTCAAACTCCAAGAATAAGGAAAACCATAGAGCTTGTGGATGGGCAAATGATGTGGACTTACTACCTATTCCATGAAAAATAAACCATAACTGAGTCATTAGTACAAAAATTCAAAAATAGAAACTAGACATTAGCAAGCAAAACATAAAGCACAAACCACCATTAGTAACAACCACAACACCACTGTGTCCTATTCGTAGTAAAGCACTTTTATTAGAAGAAATTTAAAAATCACACTAAAAAAATAAAGTAGAATATATAAGAAACTGTAGAATATCCAATAAAGATTCAAATGTACTAACAATAATGTAAAACAAAAAATGGTGTAAAAATAGGAAAAATTTTGAAAATCAAAAAGTTGTAAAATAAATAAATTGTAAAAAAAATGTGAAAAATAAACATAGAAAAATTGAGGAGCCAATGGATGATTTAAAATGGATGGCCATCTCCCCTATGATTGAGTTGGAAGGAGGAGATTCAAAAAATTGAGCATGGTTGTCCATCCATTGAGGTATTTTTTGCACTAACTTGCTTAGGCTAATGGAAAAGCTTTACTTGTTGAATGTTGATCAACTACTTTTTCTTTGGACTCTCAAGTTTGTCTATGGTCATGGCCCCAAAAAGAAAGGTTTTGGCAATTATATTAGGTCCTTCCCATAATGTTTAGAATTTTGTTTTCTAAGGTACATGTGTGGGATTCCAATAGAAAAACTTATCTCCTAGTTGAAATTTTACTTTTCGTATTCTCAAGATATGGCATTATTTGTTGAATGCCTTGTGCACCTCATTCAAGGATAGGACCACTAATCGATTTTCATCTAGCATAGTTAGGTTGATTAATATTTCTCTTTGTGCTAGGTCTAGGTTAAGATTCAAATCACAGGTTGTTGAGAGTATACTGAGCTTGAATGGAATCGAGATTATTGGAAATTTTTCATACACTAACTCATAGGGAGAGTAGCCAATAGGGAATTTCCATGTTGAGTTATAAGCCCATAGGACATCATTGAGTTTTGTGCTCCAATCTCTCCTATATTTGCTTATGGTCCTTGTTATGATTTTTGTGATCTCTCGATTAGTTACCTTTGCTTGACCATTGGCTTGGGGGTAATAGGATGTTGTTAATTTATGTTCAACATCCAAGAATTTCATAAAGTTTTGAAAAGTGGCACCTATAAAATGAGTTCCATTGTTAGAAATTAGTACACATGGCACCCCAAACCTCTTTACAACATTCTATTTTACAAATCTAGTAGTAGTGGATAATGTGCAATTGATGAAAGCTACTACTTCTACCCATTTGGTGTAGCAGTTGACTTCTATGATAATATATGTCTTTCCATTGGACATGGATGTGATGGGACCCATGAAGTCAATGCCCCAAATGTTAAAGGGCTCCAATGGCTGAATCCACTATTGAGAACCCTCCATTTGTGTGGTCATCCCACCATCTCTTTAATAATGTTAATAAGATTAGACAAATTAGTGAGCATCCTTGAAGATTGTAGGCCAATAGTATCCTACCATTAGGATTTTCATGGCCATGCATTTTCTTACATTGTGGCCTCCGCAAGGGCCTTTGTGATCATCCTGGAGAATGCATAGTTGATCCATATTAGGGACACACCAATGAACCAAGCCATCAACACACATCTTGTAAAGATATCCATTGATTTCCATGATGTACTTTGCCTTTAAAAACTATTGTTTCTTCCTAAAGTCCAGATCTTGTGGCATCTCCTGAGTAAGAAGGTAAGTAAGAATGCCATCATACCATTTTGGTTCAACAGGTACTTGGTCATTTATTACTCCTATAAAGAGAAGTTCATCTAGAAATTAATCAAATAGTGGACTCCCCTCCTCTTTATTATCCCATCTTAACCAAGAGAGGTGGTCAGTGACCACATTCTCAGTCCCTTTCCAATTTACCATTGTAAGATAAAATTTCTACAAGATCACAAGCCACTGTATGATACAAGGGCTCACTATCATCTTATTCATCAGGAACCTAATAGCACTGTGATTTGTGTGCACAAATACTTTATAACCAAGCACATAGTACCTAAACTTTTCAAGAGCATACACCACTCTCATCAATTCTTTCTCAGTTTTTGTGTAATTCAATTGTACATCCACAATGCTACAACTCATGCAATGGATGTAATATGGATGTTTCTTATCATCCAACTATATAAGAATGGCTTCCAAGGCATAATTAGATGCATCTATCATTATATGAAATGGTCTGGACCAGTTTAGTACCCATAGAATTGGAGTTTCTATGAGTTTCTCCTTTGGTAGTTGGAATGCATGTTCACACTCCTTGGTCTATACAAACAAAGCATATTTCTTTTTAAGCTCTACCAATGGATTTACAATCTTAGAGAAATTCTCTATGAATTACCAATAATAGTTTGTATGTCCAAGGAATGATCAAACATCTTTAACTATCTCTGGTTGACATGTGATTCCTGGAATTACCCTTATCTTTTCAAGGTCTACCTCAATCCCTACTTGAGTAATTCTATGCCCCAATACAATGTGTTCTTGGACCATTAGATGACTTTTCTACCAATTGAGCCTAAGGTTTGTTTTAACACATCTTTTTAGAACTTGCTCAAGGTAGTCTAGGGCTTGCTCAAATGTAGCCCCATAGGTAGAGAAGTCATCCATAAAGACTTCTAGCCTGCTACCAATCCACTATTGAAAAATACTAAGGACCAAGTATTGAAATGTTGCAAGGGAATTACATAGACCAAATGGCATCTTAAAATATGCAAAAGTTCCCCCTTATCTTGGCCTGATCTTCTGGTGTAACTTGGATCTACTTATAGCCACTATAACCATCCAAGAAGCTATAATAGCAATACCTAAAGATAGTGTCCAACACTTGGTCCACAAATGGCAATGGAAAATGATCTTTAAATGTTATCATGTTCAACAACCTAAAGTCAATACAAACCTACCACTTACCATCTTTGGCACAATTACAAGTGGGCTAACCCACTCACTATCCATGATGAGATAGATGAACCCTATCTTAAGGAGTTTTTCTATTTTCTCCTTGAAAATCTATATCAATTTGGGGTTTAGCTACCTTTATTGTTGTCTTCCTAGCTTCATGGCTAGGTTGGTATAGATGCAATGCTAGTGTATCCTTCGATCAATTCCTATAAGTTTTGGATCTAACTAAGCAAAGCCTATTGTCCACTTGTTGATAACTTGCAACAACTTATCTTTTTGTTGAGGAGCAAGATTTGCATTAATTATGAATGGCTTACCATTGTTTTAAAATGCATACTTTATGTCAGCAAGTAAAGTTTTTAACTCTAGGGGCTCCTACTTGAAATTATCAGGGATTTCCAACTCTCCCCAACAGGTATCATCATCTTCATAATTAGAGAGTTGGTGATGAACTCACTCAAGTTCATCCATGCTTTTAACATAGGCACATGTTAGGTTCTTAGTAGGTTCCATACATAATTTGCTACTATTAGAGTCAATTTTCAGCCACTGGGTGCCCTCCTATTTTATTGTTGTTTCATACAGCCACCTTTGTATCTTTGTTTCTTATGCACACTAATTGCATGTTGTAATGAATGTACTCTTGATGGACAAAATCTTTTCCACATAATTGCATCCATTATCACTATATGTGATGCATGTAACACGCTTCTTCTCCAAACATCCAAATTCATTTTCCTTGGAGATTTTCAAGGAGAGGTCCCTTATGCCCATACGTGCATCTACTGTGCTTATCCAAGACCTTTCTATAATGATGGGGAAGTCACCTTTGCAATTTTTCACCTTAATTGCTAGAAAATTAGCAAGATAACACTATCCACAAACTATGATCACAATGTCCTCCACTAATCCCAAAGGAATAGTGATTGAATAATCTACCAATTCTAAATGAATGTTGCTCTTCTTGAGAGGTGGTATGTTTCGGGCCTTGTACATGTCATGGAAGATGAGATTGACACTAAAATCAAAATCAAGAAGAGCCTTGCATGGCTCATGTCTACTGATCTGTAAGTAAATGAGATGACTTCCTACGTTAGATCTTTTCATGGAAAGATTGCCAAACTTGAACCAAATGGAAACAACATGAGTTAACATTACAGTGTGGATCCAAGGCAGCATTTGATTTGAAAGGCACTTAAATGTGTTTGATTCAGAGGATGAGGTTGTTGGAGATATAGGATGACTAACCACATTATATTGTGAGGGTTTGGAAGGAGCTTTTGGTCAAAAAATTGGTTGTTTCCTAGAACAATTATCTAAACCACTCAGTTGAAAGGCTGCTTGTGAATGTACAGCCCTCGTACCATTTCATTGAAATTACTATGGAGGAATTTTGCCTTGTATGAACAAAATAGAAGGTAACTAGGTTGATGGTAGAGGGATGTGTGCAGATGCATGAAAAGGATGGTATGGATATGAGGGCTCTCCATGAGTAGATGGTGAATAAGTTCAATGATAGTCGAGAGTGTAATAGTGATGCTAGAATGAGATGTCACTTGCTAAGATTTGTGGAGAAATAGGTTGCTAAACATAGTGCCTGTATGGATTTGGTTACCTATAAAGGTATTGTTGCCTTGGCAGTGGCATTCCCCATGACTATGGTTGGTGCCACTATTGATATTTTTCATATGATTGTGATGAACCTCTACTTGGATAGTAAGCCTATTGTTGCTAGTGGAACTAGCTTGGATTACTTGAGGATAAGGTAATTGTCTGAGTGTCTGCCTCCATGCTAGTTAAGGATTCAACACATATACCCCAAACTTTTGTAAGTGTGACACCACAAGGCAACATCCCTTTAGATGTTCATATTGACAAATGTCACAACCAATGTGATCATTATCAAAGTCTATTTACACAACTTCTTCTACTGTAGCAACTTTGCCCTTACCTCTCTAGTAGGTATGTGCAGCTTCTTTCTACCTCCTACAGTTATGATCACTATTTTGCTCTTTGGATTCTTCAGCAATTTTCATAGCAGTTTGGAATTTTTCATCCAAAGAGTCCCATAATTTATCAACCTTTGTGAAAATATCAAAAATATATTTTTGAATGGGTAAGGTTTTCCTATTCACCACTTCATCGAGTGGTGACTCCTCCTCATCATAAAATTGGACCTCCCTTTTCCTAATGGAAGGGTCCCTATTATACTCTTCTACACTTTTCCTTTTCCACAATTCACCTTCTTCTTTTTCAAGCTATTCTATAAGCCTTTTTATCTAATAAGATCTTAGTTTAGACAATCTTGCTTGGTCATAAATCCCAAGAGTTCTTCTAGTTTTTACTCTAAGCCCATCTATGATGTCGCGAAGTTGTTTTCTCATAGAGTAACCATGGCTAGGGCACTTATGTAAGAAAGAATAATATCTACCCATGGTGCCATTCAAGGGTTCATGTGTTTTTTGTTTCCAGCCTTGGATTTTCCTTCTTAGGTTGGACACTTTAGAGTACATCTAATATTTATCATTTAATAGCTCCAGCATGGTACTCCATCTGCAAATAGATTCCAACTCTAAAGATTGGTACCAACTTTCAGCTTCCTTAATAAGTGTCCTGGGGAAGAGTTTGATTTTTTGCCAATCATTTTCAATGTTTTGTAAGGTGCACGCATCGTAAAAACCTTGTAAATTTGTTTGTAGATCAAAGTTATATCACCCTTCAAATCTTGGGATATTATTCATGTCTAAGCGCTTGATCCGACTATCCTTCACATGCCTAGTTGGGATCTTAACTACCTTTGCAATGTTAAGCATGCTTCACATTGCTAATAAAGGCTCATCATCATCATGATTTCACTATCATCGATGTTGTCCTCTATTACCCTTTTGATTATTATGCACATGGCAATTAGTATTATTACCTCTATGCTCACCTCCATCATGGTTGTTCCTTCTATGGCATCTTTCAGAATTAGAAGAGGAAGAAAAATCTGATGCAAATGAAAAGGGGGAAGAGCAAGGAGGACTACCTCCACCATGAAATCTACCAATTCCCCCTTGGCTATCATAGCCACATTCATCATATTTCTTATCATTTTGATGCTTTTTTGATCCCTTGCTTTGACTACCATCTTTCCTTAAACCTGAATTGTGAAATGTACACTACAGATTCAAGGTCACACCCTCATCACCAATAACAAAGGGTAGAGAATCTTCATGCTAAGAGTCCTTGGAGGTAGGACCTTCATTGTTTTCTTGGTTCAATAGGAACAAGGGATTAGTGAAATGTTTCCCCTTAGCATTCTCATGATGCCTCTCCTAATGTCGATCTCACCTGCATTGCATGTCAGTGGGATAGTAGTCCCATGTGTCAAAACCATTCACAACATATTCCTCTTGAATATTTGAGATTCCTAACTTCTTAAGAGTTTGAAGTAGCATCCCAAGCATAAATCAATCAAGGGGCAATACAAGGTTTCCTTCTATATCATGCCATCGCAATTGCTCATCCTAATTTGGATTAAGGTGAAATTAGGCACAAACTCATCTAGATGAGTATATACCACTTTGCACCCTTGTAGGATTGGCAATTTTGTATCATTTTCCCTATGAGAAGAAGACATTTTGCAAATAATAAAATATTTGTGTGCTTTTCTAGTTATATTATTCAGGAATGATATTAACCTTGGGGTTTAACCAATGATATTAATAATATCTACTAAGCCTATATAGCACATGTTTCAACAAATAAAGTCCCCAGCAATGATGCCAATGATGAGTGATGAAGGGTACCCCTATGCCCAACCATACGAATCACAATGCATTCATGTGTGATCCTATTAAATTCTATGGACTCTCTACTTTTTGGTGCACTAGTCTTCTAGAAAGTGCATCTTGCCCTAAGGTCATTCATTATCTTTCCAATTACACCTATGAAGTACAAAGGTATGGTTAAGTGTAATCAAGGCATATGATTTTTATCATTTTATGTTTTATGGTTTTGATGCTTAAAGAGGGAGATGAAGTAATTTAAAGACTAATTTAATTTAACTAACTAACTAGTCTCTAGCTAGTCCTAACATAAGCATCCAGTCCCCTTTTCATACACATCCTAAACCCATGTATCCACTGCTAGGTTACCAAGTGCTATGCTACTAGGCATACCAAGCAATAATGCTATTGGGATTACCATGCGAATATGTGTTATGCTCAAAGTCATTGTACATATGTATTTAATCTATCTAGCTTATCTTGCTTAATTATTAAAAAAATTAAATAAATAACTAAAATAATTAAATGCATAAATGAAATATCTAAGCTATCTAGAATGTTGCAAGGTTTATCAGGAAGCTCATCTTTATTGTTGTACATGCTATCATGCTTAGGTACAACAATGGTCGAATAAAGATTCCTACACTCAATGACTCCTACTGCAGGCACTCAAGAAAAATATTCTAACTTTCAAATAGAAAAACTACAAGATCTCTACTACTACTATGAATCTGATGCCCATAAACACAACTGGGAGCTTGTATTTATAGTTTTTGCTCTAGGGCTACATCGATGAGGGCCTGTCAATGTAGCAAATGCTATGTTGACATGGGCTCATCAATGAGACAACATCACATAAATGGGGTCCATTGATGAGGACACATTAATAGGGGACCATCAACACAACATTTTGATGTTCAACACTTGACAAAGAAGTTGAAGAGGCTTAAGGCCTCTACTTTTCAAAGTTTCAAGATCATGGACTTTTACTAGGATGATCTCATCAGTCCTACGATCCCACCCTTGACACTTCCTCTAGGTGTCCATATTTCTTAATTCAGCAAGTATAATAGAGAAAGTGATCCCAATGCTCACCTTATAACCTTCTGATCCGAGTTCTTGTTGTTGTAGCCATGGCCACACACTATCATGAGAATCTTTCCTATGTCCTTGATCGAGAAGGTACTTGATTGGTATTGTGTCCTACCCAGAGGATCCATATCCTTCCTTGAAGACCTCATAGTCCAATTCGTTAACCACTTCAAGTACAACTTAAATCTTAATACTAAGCTTGACCAATTAATCAAGGTCAAGTAGGGATCCCTTAAACCTATGCATAAGTTCATCCAATGATGGAATAGTCTACTAAACAAAATACTAGAGCATATAGCCAAAACTCACCTTTTGGCTATATTCAAGGGGGTGGTCAATGATTTTATTAAATCCAAGCTATACTATCTCGACCCACAAATACTTATTCAAGCATTCTCCCAAACTAAGAATATAGAGGATGCCACAAAGGCCAATCATAACCTAACCTATGTGATATACAAAAATCAACATACATGGAGAGATAAGAAGAAGAATAACCATAACTACTAACTATAAGCCAAGGACCCACCCACCCAAGTCCCCTACTAATAAAAAAGATAACCAACCATCAACCTCTAGGGCTACCACATTAGCAACAACTAAACCCAACTTTGAAAGGAAGGATAGGTCCAAATATACTAGTCTACTATTAAAACCATTTGAACTATTAGACCAATTATTAAAAAGTGGGCATATTCAATACAAATAGATGTCCAAAGTTTCCTAGAAGAAGCATGATAGGCTATGTGAGATAGCCAAGGATCCAACTAAAGCAACAAAAGGTGACCCACAACTACCTGCCTAAATACTTTAAGTTAGATCACTTCTTTTACTATCACCAACTACCTGGTCATGGCACAGACTTCTACCTTGTGCTAAAGGATGACCTATAGAAGATGATAGATATGGAAGAGCTAGTTCTAGATACATCTAACATTGTGTGATCTTAGAACCAATTGATGTAGGTATATAAGGATCCATTGAACACCAACAATGTTGCATACATTATATTGATATTCAACATAGATGATAATAGGGTACCAGCAAGAGAGCCATTTGTACTAGCTCAAGATCCCCCTTTTTTGTAAGAGTACCATCATGAATGCCTCTAAGAGGACCTTTTCACATTAGGGTACCCCAACCTACTATAACCCAACCAACCATAGCATGACCAGTTGACATAACCATGTAACAACTTCTTGTGGTGGCCAATGTTATAGCCTCTTCCTCACAACCAATAATTGGCAACAACCAAAAGGCTTCAACCAAGCAGCAAAAGCATAACAATAAAGATGACAAGCAAATAGAGGCACAAAAGGAGGTCGGCCCATCGAAGCCCACTCTCATATCTACTATACCCATGACCTCCTTTGTCCAACTTGCCTCAACTAATAACCCATAGGAGGATCCAAAAATCCAAAGCTGGAAGAAAGATGAGAGATTCCAACCATAAAAACCTAAGGCCAAAGTTCACATTTTGGGGTGCATGAAGGAAGTGAAGCACAACCAGGGTGATAAGCCCACAACCAATGACAAAAACTTCCTCAATGCGATGGAATAATTCAACTAGTCCCTTAAGCAAAAGAACACAACCTTGAGCCTATATGACTTCATCATGACTTTTGCTACACATTGTGAAGTGCTAGTTAAGATGTTAACTTCTATCCCCATTAGTTAGGATATCCCTATTAACAAAGAATCAATCCATGCTATAATGGTTCCTTCTTCACTAAGGGAAAAGAGGTCAATATCACTGGTGTTTAGCAATAGTGAGGTCAAGGTCAACTCCTAAAATGACAAAGTAATTAGGGATTCAAGTGGAATAGTTTAAGGTGCATCAAGTGCATGTAGATGATGAAGTTGCAACAAATGTAATCCCATGCACCATCATTGAATGATTAGGCTTGAGTGAGTGAATACAACACATGTCAACAGTTGCTTTCAAATCATATAATGGATCAATGGTTATTGTCAAGGAGTCTATCTCCTTGGATTTTGTGGTAGGGGAGTAATTCTCCACAACACAAACTTCTTAGTGGTGGAGGAGACACTAGGCTTTAATCTTATCCTTGGAAGACATTGGTGGCTCAATTACAAGCTATGTCCTCACCCATCCACCAAGAGATTCACCTTCCTTATGAGGAAGGTGATAACACAGTGCCCTTAGTTATTAAAAATGTGTACATAAAGTAGGGGTTTGAAGTGGATTTTCAAGAAGAAACTCCTAGCCACAACATCTAGCAACCCAAGAGAGAGCAAAAAGCCAATAGTGACAATGATGGGCAACAATATGCATTATGGGATGAACTCCCTTTTAACATCATTAACAAAGTGGATGGTAAATACAAACTTGTGAAAAGTATACCTTACACATTTCCTAATCTTTCAAAGATTAGGATGAGCTTTCACAAGTGAAGTACACCTTAACGCTTCCAACCCATGCTCTCATAGCCATATAGCCAGATGTACCGATAGCCATATAGCCTAACTTTTCCTTGATTGACTTGTTATGTTTTGTGTGTACTTTGTTTTCATATTTTATGCATGTAGCCTAAGTTTTTACTTTTATTTGAATTTTTATTTATTTACTAGATCCTTTCTTTTTCTTCATTTTTGCACATGTTGTAAACATCACAAGTCTTATAAAAATTGCAAAACTAGAAATCCATAAAAATTTTAAAATAGAAAATTACGAAAAAAAATTTTATCTTCCTCTTAATAAGGGCTTGCCATGGCCTAAAATTAGCAAAACCAAGAGCCTACCATGGCCTAAAAGTAGAAAACCTATGGCCTGTTGAGGCCTTAAACCAACACCATAGTCTACTAAGTCTCTAAACTGGTGTCATAGTCTGCTAAGATTCTAAACTAGCATTGCAATTTGCTAAGACTCTAAACTAGTGTTGGAACCTACGACAACCTTAAACTAGAGATAAATGTGTGGAATGCCATGGCCTAAAACTAGCAAGTAATCCTTATCCTATTTCCCTTCATAATCTCATAGTTTAACCATGTTCAACATAGCCAATGTAGCCATTAGCAATATAGCCTTGCTTACAACGTTTATAACCTAAAAAGCTTACAACATTTATAGCCAAAACAAAAATCAAAACTTAAAATTTAAAACATTTTAAATATATAGCCATGACCACACTGTGTGACATCAATATTAAAACAATAAACCATAAGTGTCCAAATTTCTACAACTCAAGCATTGGCCAACATGGGCCATACAGCATCCAATGTAAAATAAAACTAAAAAAAATCATCAACAAAAGCTATCACATCATGCATCTAATGGTGCCAAGGGGGCATCCAAAGGGGGAGGAGGTGGTGCATCATCATCATCATCATTGCCTACACCGTTGTGACCACCAACATCATATGGTGCCTGTGACATAACAACATACATCCAATTAGTAACTAGCATAATCAAAACCATGACATAAAAATTCAAAACAAAAACTTAAAACATAAAAACATAAACATCATCAAACCTATGGGGAATCCAACTCTACAAACTCTCAAGGAAGATGGTAAAGGCTAGTCTTCAAAAATTGGAGAATCTGGTCTTCCATTTGATGCCTATAAATATGTTGGTCCTATTTATACCTATCCATGATAATGACTCCCATGAGACCATAGCCATAGAGACATCATCCATAGCTATAGTAATCTAAGTAGAAGACTCCACCATTATGAGGATGCTTTCAAAAAGGTTGAAAGCACTCTCAGCCTAAATGCACCAGATAAATAGATCCCTTTATTATTGTTTAATTGATCTCCCTCTTCAGCCACTTTAGGTATGCCTCTCGATTGTCCTTATACTTCCACTTGTGATCCTTTTGTGTCTTACCCATCTCCAAGACCCAAGAATTATAATTCTTCCAATTCTATGCCTTTCAGGAAATCAAATCCATCTACATCTACTGCTCATGCAACTCCTAAGATAGGGAAACCTTGTCATGGATGGTGCATCATAGCAGGCCCATGTGATCTCCTTGGTCTATAAGACCCCCAAGTTATCCACTTAGGCCTCCACAAAGGCCTTACATTCCTCAAGATCATGGATCCTCTTAGCTTGCCTTTTATTTTCCTCCTTTAAGACCACAACCTATTCCCATATGGATTTGTTGGACCTCTAAATCTCCCATGAAGCTTTTGTTAAAAAAATCACTAGATTAGTGGAAATTTCATACAACTTCATGGGAACATGTGAGGTGTTAGGAGGAAGCTTAGTCAAGGAGTCATACTCCATGTCTTGGGTCAGGTCCCACGTAACTGATGGCACTAAGAACAACAAAAATATAACCATAAATAGAATATATAATCCAAGGTATTCATAGCATAAAATATAACTCTTAGCAAAATAACTAAGGCATAGTTAAACATAGTCCTTACTGATCTTGGGTGTAATCTATTACAATAGATCCACGATGTCCTTTGCCATTCCATGCATGAACTCTATCTTGTTCAAAACCTCTACCCATGGTTTCATGAAAAATGTGGATTATGTATAGACCACTTCTAGTGGCACAAGAACTATAATAAGCATAAAAATAGATGGATAAGTAAGAACTAAGATAGTAAACATAAAACCATAGGAAATAATGAGTAAAGCATAGGCATACCTACATTTGCATTTCAGTTCTTTTCTCATTCTCATCATCATCATCATCATCAAGGATGTTAATCCAAGGCTCCTTGGGGGTTGAAACACTAAACAAGGTCTCTAGATCATCCATATCTTGTTGCAAGAGAGCCTCCTCTACACACCTATGCACCTGCTCTGCCTATCTTTGCTCTTCCTCTATAGTGGTAGTTTGGACTACCAAGTTTCACTACTGATCTATAGTCATAGCCTATTAGACAAGTTAGCACATATAGCCATAGGACATAACATAGCCAAAAACATAGCTAAGAACATAGTTAAAGCATACCTATGAATACCTAGTTCAAGCAACAGATCTTAAAGTTTATCCTTTGCTTGAGGGATGGCTCTGATGCTAGTGGTGCTTCCTCCACTGGCCTTAGCTACCACGTTAGCCTTAGCACGCAACTGTCATGCTCTCTAGATGTGTTCCAAGAACATAAGAGGATCCTCCCCCATGCTGTTAAGAGATTCACACCAACTAGCATCAAGGTTCTTGATGGTCATATACAGTGAATCATCCATGTCTTCTAGTGGGTTCTAAGCCTACATAGTTGGATAAACATTTTTTATCCAAGGTTTGAAGAGCTTTTTTGGGTCCTGGAACACCATTGATCCATTTTTCCTCACCACCAAGAATTCCATGAACCTCTTTAGATAGCCTACCAAAAATGCATTGTGCATGTGGACTATCATAGAGTCCACACAAACTTTGAGAATTTCCTCTTTAAGGCCCATAGCCAAGGAAGTAATCCAATTGAGATAAGTCCCCTCCTTCAACACCTTCTTGAAGGTCCATCCCTATGCAATACCAACAACCTTATTTTGCAATAATAATTTAGAAAAGGCTCAAATCCTAAATAAGGGATAGGATTCGCTCAATTTAAGGTTCATGAAGCTATTGAGAGCAGGTCTAGAGTGGCCTTTTCTACCATTGAATTACTCCTAACCTTCTTCATTGGTTTGGTAGCAACTACTATACCTTCAATGAGAACACTAAACAAGTCACAAAAAGTGGCCTCACTGATGGCAACGAAAATCAGCATGTCTCGCACTAAGTGTAGAACACATTAGCTCTAGCATCAAAGGAGTTGATGATGTTTAGCATCTCTGTAGAAGGGACAATAGGGCTAGGTGCCATGAAGACCTTCAGTAAACTTGCAAGCATGATGTTTGTCTAGATGTTCTTAGAGGCATGTCCACTCAACCACTTCTACATTGGCCCCACCTCACCAAACTTTAGGATAAGAGTATTCATAGAACATCCACGAAGGAGTACAGTGACATCAGCAAAAGTGGAAGGCCCTGTAAGCAAAGGATAAATGCTTAGCATTAGTACAACTACATTTAGACCATATAATGCTTAAAACCTAAATAGCCATAAAACCTTAGTTATGACATAGGAAATCTTTCTCTTTCTCACCTTTCTTCTTCTTGCTTGGCAAAGCTCACATGGTACTCCCAACAATGATACCCATATCTCTAATAGCCTTGGAAATCATCCACCAATTGTATGTTTTTTTGATAGCCACATACTTCTTATAAACAAGGTCAAACTTGGTAGGGTATTCATTGTAATGATGGAAAATGTCAGTAGCTGGAAATACCAAACAAAAATCCATGTACACAGTCTTAACCACGGATCCGTGTGAGGGCCGTGTTGGAGGAAACGAATCCGTGGTGCCCTGAACGATCTTGTCGATTAGACAGGGACTTACTCAATCAGTAAATCGACGAATATTGTAGATATCCTGTGGAATAATCTGATTCGGTGAATTGCCAAAGGAGAAGAAAACACTGTAGATAATAACAACGTCAACACGACAGGAAGGATCGAATTTAAGGAAAATGCATAATTCCAAGATCTGTACTTTGACCCAAAAACTAGGTATATTGCATACAAATTTCCAATGGAAAAGCTCCGCTTATCTTGTGCGAAGCATACACAAAATAACAAGAAAACTATTCAACAAGGAGTACAGAATGGAGTTCGATCTACCTCGTAAGCCAGAGATGGGATGCAAGGAAGGTCAAGCTCTGATGTCTATTGATCAAATGTTTCTGATCAATGAACCTTACAAACCGCACCAGATAATCTCTCAATCTCTGATCTGCTCTTTTTGCCTTTGGTAGTCTCTACTCAAAGCTGTTAATGATCGCCAATGGAGAGAGTTGTGTTTTCGCCAAAGGATTGATTGCTCTTGCTGCAAATGCTCAAGCAAAATGTCCTCTGTCTCTGCTAAAAGGTGATGCTGCCAAAAGTTACAAATGCTGCCTCTTTTTTTTCTTCGCCAACTGGAGTATTTATAAGTTCAACAACATATGGAGAAAGCATGACCCTGATGAGACATGTCCTGAACTTTCAATATACCGTTGACCTGGTAACCTTTATGTTGAAGTTGGCTACGTCGCATTACGTTTCGGGCAGGGGAGCAAAATACGCTATCGACCACTTCCGCCAAAGCTGCTTCATGATTACGCACAATACGCTTATCAGCATATTGTGCGTGTGGATAGTAGATGCGTAACTGCTTTAGCCGAATTTATGTTGTATCACACTTGCTTACGCTACGTTGTGTGGCAAAGCGTAATAGAGTATAGGAGTAGTTGATGCCAGCCTTTTTATGCTTATTTACACCGCAAAGCGTAATAGAGCGTAAAAATGGTCAACTTTACAATGAGTTACGCTTGTCCACGCTGCATAGCATAATAAGCGTAAAGTGACCAATCTACAAAGAAAAAAAAGTCAATCTGCAACTCTTCCTTGTACCCTGACTTTGTCTTCTTTGAAGCTCGTTACGCTACTCTGCGTAACGAAGTGTAAACTCGGCTATGAGCAAAAGACTTAGCCAAATATGCAACAAGTTTTAAGCTTTAAACTTCGTCAAAACTGGCAAAGTAAGTTTCTTTCTGATATTGGGCTACGCTAAACAGAATTACGCTGAGCGACATTACGCTCTGTTGCATAATGCAGCGTAAAGAGAGAAAACAAAGTAAGTTTAAAATTTGTGAGAAACTCAGAGACTTGATGCTGCACGCCTCTTTGCTTTATTCTATCTTCTGAATTACTGTCGCAAACCTCCACCCAAATCGTGAATCTTCGCCTGAGGCCGATTCGTGATTTCTACGGTGTTTCAATGGCCCCTCTTTGTTGATCGTTAGAGGGCTTGCTCGAAAGACATCGACAAAGAATACGAAACACCGGATAGGTAGAAGTACGAACAGCGTTCATCCATGATTACTCAAGTGTCGCCCTGTCAACATAGAGATGCAGACATGAGAGAAACGGGAGATAGGATAGTATAGAAGGAAACAGGTTTGGGGAAGGCTCAAATGAGGTTCGGAGAAGACCCAAATGAGTAGGGATGGCCTTTTCACACACAAGCACTTAGGCTTTCTCCTGCAATTACGTTTGCATGGAGTTATGTCGTCATTTTGTAGATGAAGGAACTTGCATAGACGAATTGTGTTGTGTCTGCACGGCCTGGGTGAGATGTGTTTCACCCATTTTGTCGGCCCCTCCCCTTTTTTTGTGCCCACTAGGCAAGTTGCGCTATGCCAGCTTATGGACTTGATTGTAAGGCAGGTGCGGAAAACGTGTGCTGCGTATGTACATTTTGCGTACGAGAAGCAGATGGTGGAGATGTAGAGGAGTAAGAGCTAGGGGTATGATTATAAGGAAAATAGGGATGCACTCCTAAGCGAATAGGCTAACCTAGGTAGCCATTTCAAAACGCTATTTGTACTTCACCACTCAGATGAACGCATCTTCAAACGACATCCTCGTAACAAGTGACCTGCAACCAAAGAAGGAAGCAGAGGATACCATTGCTCATGCGAATTACCGGCGAGGTTGTTGAAACAAGTACCATTTTGGGCGAGATAGAGTGGGTAGGCTGCGAGAGAGGAACTGTAGCATGAGGCTAGAGTCTTCAACATTGATGCTCGGCCCAGCATATCATCGCCAAAGAACATCAGACTCAACACACCTGACTGGTTATGTAGAGAACCAGCTAGGTGAATCTGTGAAGCCAGATCCTGATAGCGATGATGAGCGGAGATCCCCAAGGTCATTGTTGATGAGAAGTCCTTCGAGGCTCCAATTGGCGAAGCTAAACTCTCAGAGGTGCCACCGCTACAGTGGGTGCAGTGACGACATCTCCGAGGGGTCAGTAGTATGCCTTTCAGCACATCCAAGAAATCAGTAGAATGCCTGTGAAGTGGCGATGCTGGGACTATCCCAACACCCCTTCCCATTTGTTTTGTAGCTACACAGAGATGATTATGCTCGCTTGATTTGCATGATGGTAGCCTGTAAGTCCCAGTTTTAAGTCCTGGTAGATCGTCGTTGCTGGTTTTAAGTCTTAGCAGACCATGGTCCCAGTTTAAAGTCTGGGCGGACTAAAAAATGCTAGTTTTTCGTCGTAGTGGACAGTGGTGAAGCTGATTTATGGTCTCAGCAGACCGTGTTGTGGGTGTCAGTTTTGTGTCATGACCCAGGGACCAGTCTGTGTTGGTTTTACGTCTCAGCAAATGACTACTTACCTGTGCCAGTTTTGTGTCATGGCGGACAAACGGTACCAGTTTAGCATCATGGCAGATGCGTGCAAAAGATGCCAGTTTTTTTTCTTGGCGGACCTGTACAACACTGCCAGTTTTACGTCGTAGCGAACAGTTACAACTTGCCAGTTTTACGTTGTGGCAGACGATCAGTGCCAGTTTAGCGTCGTGGCGGACGCGTGAAGGGAGTGCCAGTTTTACGTCGTAGCAGACGGTTGTTGCCAGTTTAGCGTCATAGCAGACAATTATGACCATACCTGATGTTCACACTGGAGATGCAGCTATATGTAGTACCGCTTCAGATATATATGATTTACAAGATTTGGTAACTCGTCACCGTTGATCTCTGCTAGCTTGAACGCCCCATTGCCATATACATCAGCTACCAAGAAAGGGCCTTCCCAGTTTGCAGAGAATTTGCCTACTGGTTCGTGAACAGCCCTGAGAACCAAATCTCCCTTCTTGATAGGACATTGTTGAAGATTGTGATGATGCTTTTGCTTCTGCTTATCTTGATACTTTTCGATGGTATCAAGCGTCTGTATTCGCTTCTCCTCGACTAAATCCAAATCCATGATCCGAGACTCAGTGTTTTTAGCCTCATTTATAATCATGGAGAGGACCATCCGCAGAGAAGGAACCTATAATTCGAGGGGCAGCACTGCCTCAGATCCATAGACTAGGCTATAGGGCGTACTGTCTGTAGCTATTCTGCATGTAGTACGATATGCCCATAGCACATAGAGGATCTTTTCATGCCACCGTCTCTTGTTACTATCGAGCATTTTCTTAAGCAGATTGATGACAACTTTATTTGTGGCTTCAGCTTGACCATTCGCTTGTGGGTAATAGGGTGAGGAAAAAGATTGTTTAATGTCAAGGCTATTACAGAAGGATTTGGTTTCCAGACTACTAAACTGTGGCCCATTGTCGGTCACGATAGTCATCAGGAGACCAAATCTGGTTACAATGTTGTCTAGGATGAAATGGCAAATTTTTTGAGATGTGATCTTCCGTAAAGGAATAGCTTCTACCCACTTTGTGAAGTACTCGGTAGCGGTAATTATGAAGCTATGACCTACGGAAGATTTCGGTGTGATAGGCCCTATGATGTCTAGTCCCCATCGTTGAAATGGCCATGTTATCTGAGTTGTGTGTAATTCTATGGGCGACATGTGTATAAGATTTGCGTAACGCTGACACGTGTCACATTTTTTAACCTTTGTCAGATAATCTTTTTCCATGTAAGGCCAGGAATACCCTAAGCGACGGATTTTAGAAGCCATGGCTCATGGTGCTACGTGTCCTCCGCATAACCCCTCGTGGATTTCACTAACTATATGTTGCGCTTGATCTTTGTTAACGCAAGTAAGTAGCACACCATCAAAAGGGCATCTACAAATAGTACTATCTCCTATGATGACGTACTGCCTAGCTCGCTTGCAAATTACATCTTTCTGCATGCGTGTTAATTCGTGCGGCGGCTCACCTTGCAAGAGGTAAGTTTTGATGTTGTCATACCACTCTGGCGTGCTATCCTCGATCAGCGAAGATATTTGCATCGCTTGAATTATGGGATTTGGGCAATCTGTTATTAATGTAGGACAGGTGTCGAACAAATGTGATGGCACGTTTAAAGCTAGCGTAGCGAGTGCATCGGCCAGTGTGTTATCATTTCGTGGCACATGTTGGGCATCGATGGTCGTGAACCGCTTCAAAAAATCTTTAGCCATATCGTAGTAGAGCTATAAATGTGCAGCCTTGCAAGCATAGACCCCTATGATCTGATTTATGACAAGCATCGAATCACCCCTAATTGCCAGGTGTCAAACATTGAGTTCTCTGGCCATTAATAATCCCCTGAGGAGTCCCTCGTACTCTGCCACATTGTTCGTATAGGGAAAGGTCAAGCGATAAGCATGAAAATGCACATCCTCAGGTAATAGCGTAATAACTATAGCTCCATCAAAGTATAACGTTTCTTTGAGGCAT
Source organism: Gnetum montanum (assembly GCA_015680685.1). Classification (NCBI taxonomy): domain Eukaryota; kingdom Viridiplantae; phylum Streptophyta; class Gnetopsida; order Gnetales; family Gnetaceae; genus Gnetum; species Gnetum montanum. The sequence continues at coordinate 206,638 of MNCI01025223.1, read as the reverse complement.
ATTGAAATAGGGCTTAAACTATGTACATGTTCATCTGGAAATTCAGGCTCTATGGTTGCTTGATTATCAATAGGTGATGTTATTAGTTGGTCAGCTATTGCTTGGCCTTTCGTAGAAGATTGACCAATGTAATGCAGATCAAATTCTGTCATGATAGCTTTCCAACAAGCTATTTTGCTACTTTCGTATAGATTATGCGTAATGGCTCTAAGGATGTTATTTTTACAGATGATGTTGACCTGACTACGAAAGAGATAGTGCCTACATTTCTTTAGCGTAAACAGTAACGCTAGGCAATTACACTCTACTTCGTCGCACCTCATTTCGTATGCACATAGGACATGACTCAAGTAGTAGATGGGTACTTCTGACCCGTCGCTTCTCTTTTGACAGAGTAATACGGCTAAGGCTACATTCGAGGTCGCAAGGTAAATGTAGAACGGCTGATCCCTTTGTGGCGAGAATACCATTGGCAAGCATTGAAGTTCCTATTTTAGGCTGTCAAATGCACGCTGCCAATCGTTTGTCTACTCAAAATTAACACCTTTCTTAAGGAGATGCTGCATAGGGTGCAGTTTATCTGTTAATCTCGAGATGAACCGCCTGATAAACCGTAATCGTCCTTGCAACCTGCGTAATTGTTTGAGGTCTGTGGGAGGTGTCAACTCGACAATGGCTTTGACCTTATCAGGGTCTACTCGTATGCCAGTTTCTGACACCACAAACCCCAACATGCGTCCGATTTTGATTCCGAATACGCACCTCTTTGGGTTAAGCCGAAGGTCGTATTTGGAGCATCTTTTAAGGACTAATTCCAGCTCCTCTGAATGATCTTTTGATTTCATAGACTTAACAGCTATGTCATCAACATAATCATTCAGTCTTCCTAGTAGGTAATCACTAAAGATGTATGTCATAGCCCGTTGATACGTCGCTCCGGCGTTTTTCAAACCAAAAGGCATCATGGTATAGCAAAAGGTCCCCCAGGGTGTCATGAACGTTGTGGTCAGTTGATGTTCTAGGTTGATGCGAATCTAATTATAGCCTGAAAAACCATCCATGAAGGATAGAAGCGCATGCCCAACCGTTGTATCGACTAGCTGGTCGATACTCGGTAGTGGAAAGTTGTCCTTAATTGTGGCTTTGTTTAAATCTCAGAAGTCTATACAGATGCGTATACTTCCGGTCTTCTTTGGGACAACTACAATGTTAGACACCCAATCCGAGTAATCGACCGCACGGATGAAACCAGCTTGATACAGTTTGGTGATCTCATCACGCACTGCTAGCGCGATTTCTGGTTTGATTTTTCGTGCTTTTTGCCTAATTGCTTTGATATGCGGGTCTAAGATTATGTTATGTTGAATTAACCTAGGATCTAGTCCCAGCATGTCTTCATATGACCATGCAAATACTGTGACGTTGTCCTAGAGGACCTATTTTATAGTGTCATGTGTTTTCTGGTCTAGTAGAGAACTAACCTTAAGAGTTTTGGACTCACCTCTATGCGTAACGACAGACACCTCGCTGAGGGGATCTTTGGTTATGTCTCCAGCCTCCAGGTCTAGCGTGCATGTCGATTTTTCTGGCCATTCTAGAGACGTTTTCGACGTGGCTATGGTTACATCATCGAGGGGAGGGGGCGTTTCTACTAATGTAAAATCGAATTGCCTAACTATTCTCCCATAGGGACCTGTTAGAGTCAAGGGTGCTGAAAACGTTGTGTCCATTTGCCAACCATCCTGCAAAATTGCCAAATGCGTAAATGATTAGGAGAGAACATGATGTGGTGTCATCGAGCATGAAAGTCTAACTGAATTTTAAATTTTGCAAACAGCCTGTAATTAATGAGACCTGATTACGAGGAGATAAGATACAGTAGTTTAGGATCATTTCGGACCGTAATGCGTGCGATATCTGATGCAATTAATGCTTTGATCCTCGGGTTCCAGCTCATACTGACACCAGCATTTGGGCAAGTCTCGCTGAAATCAGGTATCAAGTCGGTTAAATTTTGCATATAAGTAAGCAGTTTTCATTTGGAACATGCTGTTTGCTATCGCGAATTTGAATTCTTAGCTGTTACAGAGAGAAAGGAGGAGGAGCAGAAGACTGGAGCACGTCATTTGTAAAGGCGTAAAGGTGCGAAAGTGTGAAGGTGTTAGAACTGTAACAATGGCGCCTAAAGTGAGAGGGAAGAACGTGAAATTGGCCAAGATTGACAAGGTGCATGGGAGCCTGCAACGTGTTTCACAGGCAGTGGTCGAAGTGAGAGACCCTACGCCTTTGAATCGGTAGGTCATCCCTTGCTTATTCGTGTTACTTTTGCAGTGTTTATTCTTGTAGCATCGTCTATGTAAATTAAAATTTTAGACTATAGACCTCACATTAAAACGAGGGTTTATACACTAGGATTGCGTCTATCACCATTGTCAGGGACAAACCTTGTACTATTGCAAGGGTTTAGGCGATTTCGGCATGAATAGCTAAGCGTAATCTGTAGATTTTCTGTATTTTAAGCATGCAAATCTAAATCTAGACATTGCTATTTTTATTATTTTCTTTGTATAGTATCATGTTAAAACTCGTCTTAATTGTCTTAGATATAGTCGAGGTTTTATGCTGTATAAACCTGATCATACCTAATGTTCCTCCCCCTCAGACTCGGTTGCATGGGAGGGTCATATGGTTCCGAAAGGGTGCGCTGGAGTTTCGAAAGTTTTTACTACGTAACTACAGCATTATTGTATGGTCACACCTGTCGGGAGATATTTCTAGCACCATTTTGGAACACCTGTTAGTGGGTTCTACACAGGGAATTCTGGCTTTCTTAACAGACGGGGCTATCGACACTGGTCGCCCCCAGGACCGTGAACTTAGCGCCAGAGGGTTGAGGTGCTTAAGTTGGATCTGGAAAATGGCTCAGTTTAGCTGTTACCACGCATACAACACTTTGTTCGTGGCCCGTCACGTCTCGACTTACTTCCAGAACCCACCAGGCACAGTGTATTATTTAGGGGGGTAAGTGGTTTTATTGGTGGTATTGTCCTTATATGTCTATTGTCTGGGTTTTGTAAAGCGTAAGATAAGCATATGTGATATGGTACAGGTTTTTTATCCACGAGAACAAGTTAGTAGGTGATAATGATACATTAACTTGGACCAAAATGGCAATAAACGCGTTTACCTCGACTAGCAATGTACGCGCTGGTGTGATGGGGCAGATTGGCTTCGACATTCATGAGTACCCCACCCGTTACGCTGATGCTTTCCAAAATTTCCAGAATCTTAGGTGGTTACATGAAGAATGGGCTTTGGATCCGCCCCTTACCATTGCAGACGTGCAGAGGAAACTTCCTCCATTTCCTTTGCCATTTGGACCTGGTAAAATTACTGTATATTTTATTGTTGCATAGCATAATTGTGAATCATGAATGTTTTGCAATAGTATTTTTTAACATGTGTCTTGCATTGTTCAGTCAGGGAAACCCGGGAGATTACCCTTACAATTTTCGGCCGCGAGGCGAATACCCTCCTCTTCTGCTACGATAACATCAAGGAGGCACAACGCTGGCTTGGCCATGCGGTGGCCCCGGTTGCGTTGGTTACCAAGCTGCAAGAATCGAGGCTAATGCACTTATTTTTGGCCGTAACCCCTGATGTCCCCGCCAGTGAAATGTTAACCCTGGTCAACTCCTTCAGCGAAAGGGCTAAGCGCTTTTGCATGCGTGTGCATCACGTACATGTAAATTTTGATATTGATGCTCAGCTTTTTGTATACCTTTTCAGCATACCCTCTGACAGCCTTCCCATAGAGGAAAAGGTGAAGAGGAGCCTCTCCTATCAGGAGTGGCTGGAGGAGTGGCTAGGGGCCAAGAAGGAGGCTAAGGGGATCCCTTGTGAGAAGATCAAACTAGAGATCGCCAAGACGATTTATCCTCTATTCCGGGCCCAGGCCTTCCCCAAAACACTCTCGCAGGGGAGGTTCTTCACCATAGAACAGACTCGTATCATGCGGGAGGTTATGGAGGAAGGGACCCAGTTTGACTGGGCAAGCTACTTTGCTAAGGGGTTACGCACTGAAATGATCAGGCTTCGCCAGAAGCTTGATTCTCGTTTCAACGTGCATTTCGCCTTCTTCATAGCTTGCCTTCGGCGTTTTGCCGAATTTTTCGTTATCCAAAGGAATGGGATCTGGGTGTAGTAAGACCGAGACCAACTATCCAAACCTTGGATTACCCACATTTTCGGCACTACCCGAGGACAGGATCCTCCAGAGGGGATTGGCAAATCTTTGTCTATAATGACTAGGGATTTGGCGGCATCTCGAGTGTGGGGCCCTGACAGTGTAGGTGGGGTGATTCCCACTTACACTGGCAATGTCTCGCGAGGGAAATGCTTGGCGGCTAAAATTGTAGAGCCTTCGGCTCGGCGTAAAAGGCCTCGCTTAACCAAGGCCCCTGTGGAGCCAGCAAGTGGCACAGGCTAAACCATGCAAGTCAAAGTTCAGCGGAGTAAACCTCCGCCTGGTAAGCGTAAAAGAAACGTGGTGAAAGTTATTGTATTACGCAATTTTTATTCAGGATATTTTGAATCGTCTAAATTTTTATGTGATATGAACAGCGAGACCTACGGAGCAGTTGACCCCTGAGATAGGGGCAGTGATATTAAGTCGTGGGGAAGGGACCCCAATTTTTGAAGAAGAGGCCCCAGCTGTTAGGACTAGTGATGCACAGACCCTTGTGCGTGAGGAGAGGAACGAGGCGGGAACTGTTGACGCACTCCCCACTGTAACCGACAGAGGTAGTAAGTGTATTGGATTTCTTGAGGAGTTTTGTAAATAATTAGGATTTTTAATTAAATTATACTACAGGTGAAGAAGATGCATCCACGCCCGCCGCTGTGAGCAGAACATGGAGAGAGTTTCCTGAGAAGTGTGACTTCATAGAAGGCGTTGTCAGCAATATGATCAAGTGCCTCGAGCACGTCGATCCTGGAGCTGGTATGTTATAGCTATAATGGGTTTACTTTATTAGAAAGTGGTAATGTTTCATTTATATTGATAATGTTTGCTGTCAGGAGCTCGCCCTCGATGGGACCCAACGGAGCCCATTGATTTGGACATAGTGGAGCCTCCATCTAACGGGGCGGTCGTGCCACGCAACATTTATGAGGAGATGCGTAAATGTGCATTACGCTCGACTCGTTCCTTGTGGGAGAGTAAAAGTGTCAATGAAGACCTCTAGAAAAGGCTGCAAAGGTCAGACAGGGAAAAGGCGTCTCTGGCCAAAGAGGTTGGAGACTTAAAATCGCAATGCGAGTTCCTGCAGGCATGGGAAACGGGTGAGGAGAACTGGCGTACAGCTGTTATTGACTACTCCCGCTACTAGACTGCAGTTAGGAACAGTGTGCAAACCAGTCGGGAGTTGGTGGAGCAAAGGATGCAAATAGAGTTGTTATCTCAGAAAAGCCAAGACTGGAAGGATTTCTGTGCAAGCGTGCAAGAGTGGGGGCAGAAGGAAAAAGATCACAAGCATCTGTATAAGCGAGAATGTCTCTCTTATCGTCAACATTACCGTGATTCTGTCGTCGAAGCCCAATCCTTACGGGTATTCCTTGATGTCATTGGCGCATCTAAAGCTTTCGAGGAGTTTCAGGAGCAGGTGATGGTAAGCGTGTCTCCTGAAAGAGAGATTGCTCTTCCTGGGGGCGAGACTACAGTCCCTAGATTCTTCCCTAAACCACCCCGATGGATTAGCGTGGAAAAGGGAAAGGTGAAAGCTAGAGCTGTTCTGGGAAATGGAGTATGGTCTGAACTAACTGAAGATTAGATTATGCAGCGCTTATGGGTCGGTTTAGATCAGCTCCCCTTTGCTGCGAAAGCAGGACCATCGCGAGTAAGTTTGAATACTATTGAATCTAAATTGATTGTGGTGTCAACTCTTTGCTAATGTATTTGTTGTATACAGGTACAAGAATTGGAGGGAGAAGGCAAACAGGGTGAGGAACCAGCACAAGAAGAGGAGCGTAATAGCAAAGAGCATCCTCTTGTGGATCCGACGTTGGAGCAAGGGCCTCGTGGGGATGGCATTCCTCGTGAAGGAATACCTTATAAGAAGGATGGCCCACTTGAGGATGATTTATTAGGCTTGGAGCCTGACTTAAGGGATACGGGTGACAATGGCACCAGGGGGGATGCGTAACTGTAACTTACGCATGATTTTATTGATTGGAATTGAACAATGGTTATATGAATGTTGAAAATACTGGCATTAAGATCTTCTGTATGTTTTTAAATGCTATTTATTTTATTTTAGTTTTATGTCTTTATTTTCAACACGTAAGTGTAGTTGTTAAAGGTTTTGAATAAGTTACATTGTTGTGAAATGGAATTGCTAGTTTAAGGCCATCGCGGGCCATCGTGTAACATTTGCGTAAGATACCAGGGAATTAGTTTTAGGCCGTTGCGGGCCTTTGCTAGTTTAAGGCCATTGCGGGCCGTCACTAGTTTTAGGCCATTGCAGGCCATCTGCATAAGTCTAGAAGTATAATAGATAGTGTACATTTCTATGTAATTGAGCTAATGTGACTAATAGCAATCAAAGAGCGTAAATTTTGTAAAAATGAGGAATGTAAATAGAGTAATAGACGAAAAGCGTAAATACATATACACAGAAAAATGTCAATCGAATTTGATAAGCGTAAGCGGAAAACTAGTGGAAGAGTAGTGATGCGCGTAAATGCCACTTAGATCAATCGCTAATTCATAATTGTTTATTGATGGCCTTCACGTTTAGCGATGCGTAAGGGTGGGGAGACTTGCTACCTGACTCTTCCACACCACCATCCTCAAATGGCATGTTGGCCCAGGATAAACTGTCATCATTCATTTTGGTTTGTTCAGGGATTCGGGGATAGGTCTGATCATTGGATGTTTCTATCTCCGAACCCCGTTCTTCTTCGATATTCTTGACAATCCTGAAGGTGATTTCGTCACCACGTATTACAACCTCTCCCCCTGCGTAAGGTAGGTGTATTTCTTGGTGTATTGGCGATGAAACCGCCCTCAGTTGGGCTAACCAGGATCTCCCTAGAATTAAGTTGAACCCGAGCATCTCCTCGACAACAAGGAATGTAGCGTCTGTTGGGAATTGATCCCCTGCCACAAATTCAATGTGCACCATCCCCTTGACCTGAACCCATGCTCCGTTGAATGACTTTACGCACGTTGTCATTGTGGGACTGATATGGTCGACCAGACCCAACCTATCCATGATGGGATAAGAAAGGACATTTGTGGCTACGCTGTCATCCACATGCACCCTCCGGATTCGATATTGACCAACCTGGATGGTGATAAACATGGGTTCAGTTGTCACTTGACCTTTCTCAGGATCATCTTTGATGGATTCGTTATGAAAGGTCAACGAGGTAGGTTTAGGTCGCTCAGCGTCGAAGGGAAACATGACAGCCTGTATCGCTTCCTCCTCCACTGGTAAGCTTTCCTCCACAGGTATGGATGTCAGCATGTGGACCATAGCCTCACGGTATTTTTGAGATGTCATGAGCAGGTCATAGAGGCTCAACATTGTATTTTTTTGTTTCAGAGCCTGTTTGACCTACGTAAACACATCGAGGAGATCCCGTTCTCTACTGGCCTGTTTGTCCCCTCTATCTTCTTCCATTTGCCCTAAGAGACGGATCTCCCTAGGTGGAACAACGTCAGTCAGGGACTTGTTCTTTTTCTTGCCGAAGGGAGGTGGTTGTGTTTCTGCATCCTTGTCCTGCCCATGAGGTGTGGGCGAAGGTAAAGAGGCTAGGGGCTTAGGCTTAGTGAAGCCTAGTGTAAGGTGATTTTTTGCGACATTACTAGACGCATCCCCTTCCCTTTGTTTATTAGGTGATGGTTGGTGATTTGTGTTAGAGGCTTTCCCCTGCGTAAAAGGGGCAGCTGACGATTTTGGTACCCTGAGAATGAAAGGCACCTTAGGTGTGGGCATGGACATAGCTGCGGCTTTACTGTTACTGGGAGGCTGAGTTAAATCTAGAGAAGGCGCCCGAATGATGAAGGGTGGCCTTAAGACACCACTAGCTGTCAGTGAAAAGCTTGTCCCCCTTTCTGAGTTGGTAGGTACACACAAAACAAAAAGTTATTTGGGTGGTACTTTCCTCTCACCGTCTGTACTTACCATGTTGATTGTGTACGGGGCATTATTTGCGTTTAACAGATCCTTGTACACACGCAACGCTTGGTTTTTATGACGCGTTGGACTACTACCGTCTAGTTTGAGTGAACCATCGTCAATCATGCGTTGAATATCGTCTTTCAACGCCCAGCAGTAATCTGTATCGTGACCACACAACTGATGGTAGTCACAAAAACGGTCCAACCTGAAAGACCTCGAAACTAGTGGTTCGGCAGGTAGGGCTAAAGAAGGATTCTTCAGCAGTTCACAATGACGCCTGTGACGCTTCAGAGCTTCCTCGGATACCTTCTTAGTCTGAATGTATCCTGCCCCTAATAATTATTTCAACAGCTCCGAATGTTTCACAAGCAGGGCTGTATACTTTGAGCGATCTTTACGCTCAAAGTTTGGTTTTGGCTGGGGGGCTTTTCAGCGGCAAATGTGTCTTAGCTGGTGCTGCTCGCACTAGCTGTGCTCTCGGGTGATGCCGTAGGTGCCTTCTTGTTTTTGTTCTTAGCGCCCTCAGCTAGTGCAACTACCATCGTTGTTGTTGTTTTACCTTTATCCTTGCCCTTGTTGTTAGCATTTTTATAGGCGACATACGTCGGGTCTTTACTAGCCTCCGCAACATCTTGGATGCTTTTCGTCTGGGCGAAGGCCTGATGTAAGGAGCTAGCGGAAAGGTAGTACAGCTTAGAATTGATGAAGTCATTGACTGCTCCCTTGAAGATGGCCAGCAAATGGGCCTCTGCGATTGGCTCACGGATTTCATTCAAAGTAGCACTCCATCGCTGTATGAACTTTTGGACTGGTTCGAGCGGGTCTTGTTTCACTCCCATAAGCTGATCTAATGTGACCTTCGGCTTTAGGTTGTATTCAAAGTGAGTTACAAACTATGTCAGGAGCTCTTCCAAGGTTGAGATGGAAGAGCAAGGGAGGGCTCGATACCAATCTAAAGCTTTCCCTGCCAGAGACATCGCAAAGACATGGATGATTGTGTGAGGCCACTGTTGTAACAACAAGGATTCAGATCTGAAGGTAACCAGGTGAGCGTTGGGATCTCCCTCCCCATTATATTTAGTGAAATGGGGTAAAGACATCTCTGGGGGCAATGACAGCATGGGGACTGCTAGACTAATAGGATCATCTTGATAGAAATCCATGATCTATATAGTGTCTGAGCCAGCGGCCTTAAGGTGTCTAACCTCCTCAGTGAGGGTCTGAATGAGTAAGAAAGCTTGATCTAAGCCTGTTGATGAAGATGTTTGCGCAGGAGGAATAGGGGGTTGAACTGGGAGAGCGGTGCCAGGGAGTGGAAATGGAGGAATGGCTCAACTAGCAGGTGGTGCAGTGGGGATCCCCGCGGACGAAGCTGCCTGCGAAGACCACCACCCACCGGGTTAAGCAGAGAGATTAGCCACCGTCGGCTGCACGGGATAGGAATAAGGATATTATGGGACCATCTACGGAATATGTGTTGCAAGTGCAACTGAGGGTTGCACGCCATATACCGTAGACTGGTTATGTTGTGCCATGGCGATGATCCACTGACTTGCGACGGGCTGTTGGATGGATGTCTGTGGCTAAACGATGGCTGTGATCTGTTGGCTTGGAGGGGGCAGCAGTGATAAAGTTTGTGCCGGATTTTGCATCGGGCGAGTTGTAGGTATGGCATGGGGTTAGATCTGAGGGATGAAATGGGGCACGATGGATGCTGGGACCACCGACGGAATGCTAATTATGCACAGTGACGAGACCGCCCCCATGTTATTTTGGGGTAGTTGCACTTACAGTCTAGATGACTGCGTAGTGACTTGCAGGATGGCAGGAATGTGAGTTTGGGTGGTCATGGCTGGATTAAGAGGGGCGGCTTATCCTGTAAGAGCAAACAGGGGATTTATGTAGGTATGGGAACTAAGAGTATGATATGAATGTTCAGATTGGGCTGCGAATTCATCATCTTCTTCCTCCCCGTTCTGAGGTTCCAGCATAGACCGTGTAGCCTGACTCCTAGCCATGACCAATTGTGTTATGATTTCATGGTAATGTTCTGTCAGAGGAATTATGTCGTAGGTGGTAGGGGTAAAATCCTGACCCCCTCTGTGAATCAGCTCAAAATTTCGTTTCACCTCGATTTCGGCTCAGCTAAGGGCAAGCTTTGCCTGGATCTTGACGCAGATGAAGTTATATTCCTCAGGGGTCACGATGGTAAATACGGGGTCTTTGCCCTATAGTCTCAATGACTGACGCGACAGTCCCTGAGGTCCTATAACACCAAAGGCTGGTCCGGTGGTGGCAATGGGATTCACAGATGTGGCACTTGAGTCAGTGGTAATCATGACTGCTGTGGTTGTGTATGCAGAATCCATTGGTCAAACATATTAACGATGACAAGTGACTAGATCTAAAAAGCGATGGACAAAGAAGATCGCAATTTAGGCTTTCTACCCTGTAGGATTCCAAAGGAACCGTTACAGTGACCGATCTACATCGCACTATTTTCTGTAAACTTCCCTAGAGGTTTTACGTTTACGTTTTTAGAAACGCAAGTACAGATCGCTTATAGAGCTACCCGTAAAAAATACGAATTGGAGCCTAAGCCCTCCTTCTAGCGCCAAAAAATTGTAACAACGAAAAATGTCGGTAGCTAGAAATACCAAACAAAAATCCATGTACACAGTCTTAACAACGAATCCGTGTGAGGGCCGTGCTAGAGGAAACGAATCCGCGGTGCCCTGAACAATCTTGTCGATCAGACAGGGACTTACTCAATCAGTAAATCGACGAATATTGTAGATATCCCGTGGAATAATCTGATTCGATGAATCACCAAAGGAGAAGAAAATAATGTAGATAATAACAATGTCAACACGACAGGAAGGATTGAATTTAAGGAAAATGCATAATTCCAAGATCTGTACTTTGACCCGAAAACTGGGTATATTACATACAAATTTCCAATGGAAAAGCTCCGCTTATCTTGTGCGAAGCATACACAAAATAACAAGAAAACTATTCTACAAGAAGTACAGAATGGAGTTCGATCTACCTCGTAAGCCAGAGATGGGATGCAAGGAAGGTCAAGCTCTAACGTCTCTTGATCAAATGTTTCTAATCAATGAACCTTACAAACCGCACCAGATAATCTCTCGATCTCTAATTTGCTCTTTTTACCTTCGGTAGTCTCTGCTTAAAGCTGCCAATGATCGCCAATGGAGAGAGTTGTGTTTTCGCCAAAGGATTGATCGCTCCTGCTGCAAATGCTCAAGCAAAATGTCTTCTGTCTCTACTAAAAGGTGATGCTGCCAAAATTTGCAGATGCTACCTCTTTTTTTTCTTCACCAACTGGAGTATTTATAAGTTCGACAACATATGGAGAAGGCATGACCCTGATGACACGTGTCCCGAACTTTCAATATACCGTTGACCTGGTAAACTTTATGTTGAAGTTGGCTACGTCGTGTTACGTTTCGGGAAGGGGAGCGAAATACACTGTCGACCACTTCCACCAAAGCTACTTCATGATTACGCACAATATGCTTATCAGTGTATTGTGCGTGTGGATAGTAGATGCGTAACTGCTTTAGCCGGCTTTACGCTAGATCACACTTGCTTACGCTACATCGCGTGGCAAAGCGTAATAGAGTATAGGAGTAGTTGATGCTAGCTATTTTATGCTTATTTACACCGCAAAGCATAATATAGCGTAAAAATGGTCAACTTTACAACGAGTTACGCTTGTCCACGCTGCATAGCGTAATAAGCGTAAAGCGACCAATCTGCAAAGAAAAGAAGTCAATCTGCAACTCTTCCTTGTACCTTGACTTTGTCTTCTTTGAAGCTCGTTACACTGCTCTGCGTAACGAAGCGTAAACTCAGCTCTGAGCAAAAGACTTAGACGAATATGTGACAAGTTTTAAGCTTTAAACTTCGTCAAAACTGGTAAAGTAAGTTACTTTCTGATATCGGGCTATGCTAAACAGAATTACGCTGAGCGACATTACGCTCTGTTGCATAATGCAGCGTAAAGAGAGAAAACAAAGTAAGTTTAAAATCTATGAGAAACTCGGAGACTTGATGCTACGCACCTCTTTGCTTTGTACTGTCTTCTAAATTGCTGTTGCAAACCTCTGCCCGAATCGTGAATCTTCGCCTGAGGCCGATTCACGATTTCTACGGTGTTTCATTCATCAAAGTCCCCTCTTAAATATTCAAAAATGACATGTCTAATCTTGGGGGCCTTTGGTGAATTCACTCAACATGGTGTGGGATACTACCAAGGTTTGATCATTCTTCACCAAGCCTTGCTCATTAACCCTATACTTGTAAGATGTATGTAAAGCCAACAAGTTAGGAAAGATGATCAAATTAGATAAAGCCAAAACACTAAAACCTATAGTAGTCATGCTTACCCTTATAATTGGTACACAATGCCTAGAGGACTCTAGAATAAGGGTAGGCTCTTTACGCTACCATCAAAGCATTATTCATGTTGTACCAACAATACTCTAGCATTGTCTAGATGTCTGAAAGACTACATGCATTGATAGTATTCACCAGCTCTCTTACTACTTGAGTCTCTGGATCAATGGTTATGAACCGAGCAACCAAACATGTAGACCTAGGTAGTAGGGTTTTCACTATCACCCAAACCACCTATGTAAGCAAGTGTAACCACATCATCACACTGAAGTTTTACAAAAGATAGGCAAGAAACTCCTTTGCCCTAGATAGAACCATATTGACCCCCTCTCCAAGTCCATGTCAAGTAGCAAGTGTTGGCCTTGGGTTGGCCAATACAACATAGGATGCCTACCAACTCAACCATGATGAGAACTAGCTTCAATAGGGCCCTACATCAAGAAAGATATAGGCATTTTTAGCATCACATTTCAACACTTTAAATTTCTTGACAACTTTTATATGAAAAAAAACACATCCAAGTCAGGGGTGAAATTAGCCCCTATAAAATGCTCCAAGGTGTTTGTTCAAATTTTTTCAAGAAATTTCACAACAACATTCTTACAACCTTTCACATCCCTATACATCATAGCCAAGGCATTATGACCTAGATAATACCTCAATTGACACATAACAAAATTTAAAGTCTAGAAAATAGCTAATAGCATGAATATTACCAAAAATAGTGAAAATTGCTTATGACCTTCAAAAAAAATTTAGTACATTACAAACATTTCTAAACATCCCCAAGAGCATGGAAGTTGGCAAGCAAAAAGATTCTAAGTATGTCAATAACATCCATCTCCAAAGGGGTAAAGTGCTACAACCAAGATTAAGCCTAACTGACATAGCCTTTATCAAAAAATCATTAAAAATTCATCCTACCTCTAATTTTAGTGATTTTATGATGGAATGAATCCTAAAATCATAATATTTTCCACCATGGCAATTACAACTAGAATCACATAACCATTTTTACATAAAACATAGCCAAAAATAGCAAAATGATAGCCATCAACCTAAACCCCCTTTCATGCAAGGTTGGAAAACAATTCACCAAAAATTTGTTTAAGGTCCAAATAAAGGGATTCCACCACTATTTAAAATCTTGAATCAAGCCCTACATACTTACACTTAAAGGAATTCAAACATCCTTCCATTTATTTAGAAAAAATTGATTAATTTGGATGAAAATATGAAAAAATGGCACAAACCCTAGTTGCACAACTTGATTAAGACAACCATAGCGTTATCATTTCATATTCAAATCAAACAAAATCACAACCATTAGAAAGCTTAATCATAATCCTAAAATGAATAACCTAATATTTTTCCAATATTAAGCTATTTTCTTAATAAAAAATATAAAAGTATGCTTGCTTTTTTCATCAAAAAAGCACCAAAAATCACAAAACTTGTAAAACCTAACTTAATCTAGCCATGCATTATAGCCAAAATGTTCAAACCAACTTATACCCACAAAATGAAACATGAAAATACAAGGTAGGACTTTGTTAAAATTAAATTTTGACAAACATTGCAACATAGGTAAGCACACAAAAACCAAGCCTATTTTTAAAAATCAAATCTACCAAAGTAAAAATAGCAAAATGATCTTATATCTACATACAAAAGGCCAAAATATGATGTAGAATTTCATTAGAATTCAATTATATTAATCCCTTTTGAGTAGAACTAAAGAAAATGGCCTTTTCCTATCAAGCAAAACAACAAAATGGCTATGAAACTAGAGAAAAAAGATAAGAATGACACACCTAGAAATAGAGGGAGAAGACACTTGGATGGAAACAGCCCTAGGAAGAGTGGAAATCTTCTTGGATGACTCATCTGCTACTTGAATCTTGGAATTCTTACTACTACCTCCATGTTTTTTCACCATAGTTGCAAAAACATTGAAAAATCTTGAAAACTGATAGGGTTGAAGTTTCTATGATGGCCAGGAGGAAGACCTAAGGCTTCAACACTAAGGATGGATGATTTTTGTTGTAAGAATCTCTGCTAAGACTCTTCTCCAATGAATTGAGTCTAGAATTTGAAGTATGGTTGATGTTTTGGACAAAATAACAATAAAAACCAAGCTTAAACCTAAACATTTTCACTATTAACCTTTGTTGTTAATTTTGTGCATTAGAACTCAACATGCACTAAAGCCCAAGGGGTTGAAAGTATCCTCCACTCTATGAGTGAAAGGGTAAACAATACTTATGTTTGATTTTCTTAATTTTTTTGAATTTTAGGCCATGGGGCCCACCATACACTCTCGTAAATTTTATTTTTTGGCTTAAAATTCCACCAACATTGGCGTTTTAACCCCTTGAAGCATCCACAACCCATCCACCCCTATATCCATGTTGGGTAGTGTGGAGCCAATGTGGATACCAATCCCTATATCCTTACAATCCTCCCACATTACCTCCCTTGCCATTTTGGATGGCTAAAACCCACCTCATCCAACCCTAAGCTCCAAAAGAGGGCTAGGTCTTGCTAAATCTAGCCATGTTGAGCTTCCACACTAAGGCAATCCTACCTGGGATGGATCTAGGGGTAACCTCCATTCTTAACCTCCAATGCCTGTCACATCTAGATTTGACCCCCAAAGTGGGCCCACATCACCTAGAACCCCTCCAGCCACCTCTAGAAACCTTGAAACCTTGGAAAACCTAGTCAAAACTGATTAAAACCTTTGGATTTGTTTCTTCCACACTAAGGGAGGCTAGCGTTCACACTAGCTAGTGTGGAACCAACATGAATGGGTTGAGGAAGACCTAAAATCATCAAAGTCAACCACCTAGTTACCATATTTTAAACTTAGCACTCTGGTATAGCCTCTGATAGCCTATTTTTACATTGAAACAAGTTGATTTTCAAGCATGAACCTTTTTCCACATTGGTGAACCTATCCTCCATGTTGCCCAGTGTGGAGCCAATATGGAGGCTTAGGGGGTATGCCTAAAAAAATATCCTCAAAGCCCTAAATCATCGTATAATGCACATTGATAGCCATGATACCCCTCCATGACCTCTAGTAGTTGATACTTCAAAATTGTAGTCAATTTCAATGCCTTAACCCTATTCAATGCTAATCACCCTCTCTTCCACACTAGCTAGCATGGAGCCAACATGGATGCTCTATAGGATCATATAAAACTCATTTCTATAACCCAAAACAACCCTACAAGCTACCTTGGTGACCTATAGACCCTGCCGAAGCCTACTAAAACCTACAAATTTCTTGAAACTTGTCAAAAAATCATCATCTCCCTCCCTTCCATTCTAGGCCCACCTTGCTCAATGTGGAGGAAAGGGGGGATAACTTCGTGAACATAAAGGAGCCTCAAAACTAAAGGATTTCAAGGACAAATATTGTCTCTTAGTCTCTACAACACTTGGCAACTTTGAAACCCTCTCAAAACATGCTAAAAGTCATCCAAAACCTAACCCCTTGAACTTCCATGCTGGGGAGACCTCTTCCATGCTAGCCAACATGATGCCAACATTGATGGAGGGGTAATGGTCAAAAACCCCAAGTTTTACCTCAAAATGAACTCTAATTGACATCTCAACCTTCCCAAGGACTACGATAGCTAAAACTTATTAAAATGATCCTTTTTCATGATTTCCAAGGTTCTCCTAGCTATTTCCATACTAGCCAACATAGAGCCAATGTGGAACAAGGGGGTAACTCTAAAAATCCTTTGAAAGCACCAAGTTTTAATCCTAGGTTGTGACCATTAACATTGGCAATCCCAAGAATGCACGTGCATTGTCAAAGTTGATCAAAAATAGCCAAAAATAGATCTTTTGGAATTCTCCTAGCTAGTTTCACATTAGCCAGCATGGAACCAATGGGGTTAACTAAAACAACCATTAAAAACCCTTGAAGTTGACAACTTTTAGCCTCATACCTTAACTATTGATGCTAGAAACCTTGGAACTGCTCATGCATAGCCAATATTAACCTAAAATAGCCAAAAGTTTATCTCCTCTAGTCTCTCTAGCTAGATCCACGCTAGCCAACATGGAGCTAGTGTGGAACCAAAGGGGTGACTCCAAAACCCATCTAGAAAACCTTCAAATTGGCTATTTTTGACCTTAAAGCCTCACCCTCAACCTTGGTAGCCTTAGGAGCATACATGCATGGTTGATTGAGGTCAAAATTGATCCAAATCTAAACTTTGTTATTCTTCCATGCTAAGGACCCCCTCCCCCACATTGGCCAACATGGAGCTAGTGTGGAGAATAATGGGAACTCATTTGGGACTCACAAACACCTCAAAATGACATTAGATAACCTTTAATGCACCATAGAACCTTGTTGACATCCTCTAGAGACTTCAAACCTTAAGAAATTAACCAAACATAGCCAAAAGTTTAATCCTTCTAATCCTCCTAGATGGTTCCATGCTAGCCAATGTGGAGCTAGGGTGGAACATGGAGGATAACCTCTAAAACCCCTTAGAAGTCCTTAAAACATCTAAATTTTCACTCTAGAACCTTGTCAACACCTCCGATAGTCACCAAACCTTGCAAAATAGGCCTGAAATAGTCAAAAAAATCATCATCCCAAAGTCCTCCATGCTAAGCACCCCCTCTTCTACACTAGCTAATGTAGAGCTAGTTTGGAGGACCTACCTTTGTGCCTCAAACAACAAATCAACACTCTGAGAAACTAAGAACCCACACTAGTAAAGCCTAAGATCCCACAACCTTGAGATTGATCCTATTTGACCTTATTTTGGCCTTGAATCCCTTTAACTCCTCTCCTCCATGTTGGAACGACCCTAGCCAACATGGAAGAAAGGGAGGTGTAACACTGCATGACCCCACACAACCTTAAGAAATCACCAAAATTAACTTAAAATCTTGGAAACCAACATTTACAACCATAGGGGCCTAAAATCTTTGTCAATTAGCCTCCAAAATATCCCTAAGATAAGAAAATAAGAGCACTCCCTTTGCTTCATGCTGGCTCCACATTGACCAACATGGAGACTACTTGAGACTTGATTTAATACTCAAGACCTTACCTAAATGAGGCCACAATGCAACTAGGAAATATACAATTACCAAATCTTGGTTCCATCCATTCATGAAAAAAATTTTGACCTTGTTGTGGCTTAATTTTTCATCCTCTACACTAATCTCCCTCTTCTTCATGTTGCCTAGTGTGGAGACAAGTTGTGAGACTTTAAGACCCACTTTTTGGCCATTTTACACCTTGAAAATGACCAATTTCGATAGATCTAACCTTGCACTACCTTGGGAAATTTCCAAAACACTAAGTTTAATTCTTCTGATGTTCTAAAATATCCTTTTAATGGTTTCCACATTGGCTTCATGCTAGCTAGCATGGATCTAGCATGGAAGATAATTTTAGGCTCAAAAGAGGGGTTCTAGGAGTTAAAATTAGTGTCAAAACTAATTCATTCCCTTCCCTAGCCAACTGCACTAACATGCAAGCCACTAGAAGTTGAAAATTAGCTAGACTAAGCCTTGAAAATCCTCTAGATGTTTCCTCCAAACTAGGATCCACCCCTTCTAGATTGGCTAGCATGAAAATAGAGGGGGGGTTCCAATGTGGAAGCCTCAACAACTTTATTTATTCAATCCAAACAGCCTCAAAATAACTTAATTGATGTCCAAACTAGCCCATGGCCCGCTAAGGCCTAAAATTGGCAAAATATAACCCTTTTGACCATTTTTTAACAAAACTTCACCATGTATGTCCTACTTTACCTTATTTCAAATTTTTTTTATCATATCATGACCTATTTTGCATTGTTGAGCTTTTTTAGCCTCACTACTACTTTCTATCTCAATATGATAGTCCTTTATTCTCTATACTATAGCCTTATATAGCCTTTTTTAGCCTTTGATTGGCATTGGATGGTAGGGGTTTGACCTTCCCTAACCACCATTTGACACCATGTGACCATGGCCTGCTATGGTCTTAAACTAGCATCATGGCTAACTATGGCCTTAAACTGGCATCATGGCCTACTATGGCCTAAAACTAGCAAAACCATGACTTTTGTTGACCACGTGTAGTCTTACTTCCCATTTTTTAACCCTTTTTGACCTTTACTTGGCCTCTATTGCACTTTTTTTGCTTATTTTTACTATTTTTATAACCTTGTATGACCTTGCTTGCATTAGAATAGAATGTATTTACACAATTTGATAGCATTTTAGCATTATTTATTCATCTTTACCTAGGTGCTAATTAATGTGCTTATGGTTGGCATGCAAGATTGAAGTATGAGTGCCTAGGAGTAGATTAGTCTACCTTTGAGCCTATGTGGGCCTCACAATGATGTTGAATGATGTATCAACCCTAATTACCTAGATCTTCATCTTGAGAGCCTTTTCGATCACATAGCCTTGATAGAAAAACCTCTAGAATGGCCTAAAAACCTAGTCAAAATCCTTGACTTAGAGGTGGATGACATAACTGAAGACTCTCTAGTTGAGGTTCCTATCACAATACATATTGGTAAGGAGAAAACACTTAAACTAAGTTCCTCACTAAAACCTCAACAAGCTTAAGATATCACCAAAGTTCTACAAGGCAATATTAAAGTCTTTTCCTAGTCATATGAAGATATGCTAGGCCTAGACCCATGCTTAGTGCAACACAACATCATACTAGATACTAGCATTAAACCAGTTAAGAAAAAAGTGTGCAAAATTATACCTAATTTGGCCTTGTTAGTTTGTGATGAGATCTCAAAGCTCTACCAAGATGGTTTCATTAGGATTGTCAACTACACATAATGGGTGTCCAACATCATGGTAGTCTCTAAGAAAAATGTGAGTATCCATATTTACATTGATTTCTAAGACCTAAATAAGGTAGCCATCAAGGATGACTTTCCTCTACCTAGTATTAATCAACTCATCGATACTATGGTTGGGCATTACTCCCTATCCTTCATTGATGAGTTCTTAGGATACAGCCAAATTAGGATCAACCTAGAGCACCGACTTAGCATGACCTTCATGACCCCTTGGGGTACCTTTTGCTATACTATGATTCCCTTTGGCCTTAAGAATGCAGGAGCAACCTATCAACAATTCACAACCTATATTTTCAACAATTACATGTTAGGTTTGCTCAATGATTACGTAGATGATATAGCCATTAAATCCAAAGTGGCCAATAATCATGCTAATAACTTAGATTTTGTGCTTAAATGATGCCTCAAGTATGAGCTTAGGCTTAATCCCAAGAAGTGTATCTTCGGTGTCAAACCCAGTAAGATGCTTATCTTTGTAGTGTCTAAAGCAGGCATTCATGTCGATGCTAATAAGGTTAAGGCCATATCCAAATTAGCAATGCCTACCAACCTTAAGGAGCTTCAGGGATTACAAGGTATATTCCAATTTATTCATAGGTTTATCACTAGGATCACAAATAAGTTACAGCCCATGCAACACTTTCTTAAGAAAGGGGTTTACTATGAGTGGATGACCCAATTCCAAGAGGTCTTTGAAAGCCTTAAGCAAGAGTTGGCACAACTACCAACAGTCTACCCTTCATAAGAGGGAAAATAATTTCACGTCTACCTTGCCATCTCTGATATGTCCATTGCCTCTCTACTTTGTCAGAAACATGATGATGGAGCAAAGATGCCAGTGTACTATCTTATCCATGCATTAGTTGCCCACAAGACCCCATACACTGAAGTGGAGAAGTATTTTCTAACACTAGTCTTCTCATTTAAGAAGTGGAGACACTACCTCTTTAGAAGCCAAGTCAACATCATTTGCAAAGATAACATGCTTATAGCCATAACAACCAATATTTATGAAAGTAGTTATATAGCTTGATGGAAGGCCATAACTATAGATTTTTACCTTCATTACATCACTCAGTCCTCAATGAAAGGTCAATCTATAGTCGTACAATGCATTGTAACACCTATTGCTAACCAAGTAGCCATAGATCCTGAGTTCCCTGATGAGCACATTAACACCATTAGCTAAGTGCCCAAGGATTATGACGTAGTCATGCACTTTGATAGAGCTTCAACTGCCCATGGGGCTAGTTCTATTTCCATGGTTACATTCCCATCTAGTGAAATATGATCCTTTACTTATCGTTTTGAATTCCATGTACCAACAACATAGTGGACTATGAGGGTTTGATCAGAGAGATGATGGTAGCTCGTGACCTAGGAATTAGATGCTTAATGGTTAAAGGCAATTATCAACTTGTGGTTAACCAAGTGACCAATATCTATGCATGTAAATCCAAACACTTACAATCTTATTGTGACCTAGGGAGGCAACTATTACAGTAATTTATAAACTTTGATATCTAACACATACCCCAAAATAAGAATGTTATAGTTGATGCAATTACAACGTTAGCCCTCAATGTGACTCCAAATGTGTTTAGTAGGTTTCCCACCTTAAATTTTGACTATGCTATCCCCATCATGCATAGTGTTGAGGATACATTTATGGTTGTAGTTCATACAGCTCCTACCAAGGAGTGGCATGACGATATCAAATTTTACCTTATGCATGGTGAATCTTCACAAGGCTTCACTATTGCTCAAAAGCACTTTGTACACAAACGATTGAAGCAGTATGTCATTGTAGGTGATAACACATTATGTAAACAATCCTATCATGATGTATGGTTAAATTTCTTGGGTAAAATTGAAGCTAGAACAATCCTAGAGGAGGTTCACGAGGGCGTTTATGGGGGACATATAGGACCTAGAGGTATGGCCACTAAGATTAGATGGCTAGGCTATTACTAGCCCTATATGAAAAGTGAATACATGAAAAAGCTTAACCTTTGTGACACATGCCAATGGCATACTAACCTTATACATGTACCACCAATTGATTTACACATAGCTCAACTAACCTAGTCATTTCAACAATGGGGATTAGATGTCCTTAGACCTATAATGCCTGAGTCTTCGACAGGGCATAGCTTCATCATTATTACAACCAAATACTTTACTAAGTGGGTTTAGGCTATCCTCCTAAGGAAGACTACATTTGAATAAGTCTATAAATTTATCCTGGATAACATTGTAGCTCATTTTGGCATACCCATGACCATAGTTACAGATAATGAACCATAATTTAGTAGCTAAGAAACACAGGAGTTCTGTCATGACCTAGGCATTAAGCATTCTTTCTCATCACCTTACTATCCTCAAGCCAATGAACAAGCAAAAGCAAGCAACAAGGACATCATCAATTTGCTCAAGAAAATTCTCAATAACAACAAGCACAAATGGCATGAGCATCTTATCCATGCACTTTGGGCCTATCTTACAACTTATCATACAACAACTAGTGTCACACCTTCTAGCTTGGTTTATGATTCTAAAGCTTTTTTATCTCTTGAATTTCATGTGCCATCACTTCAAGTGACCCTGACTGACTTCATCAATGATGAACAAAGAAAGAAGTTGTGAATAGAAGACTTGAACTTGGTGAAGAAGAAACCTATGCAAGCGCTCACTCATGTCAAGCACTATCAAGAGAGGCATAAACAGTAGCACCATCATAACTTGACCAAGTGTAAGATCAAGAAGGGTTACTTTTCTCAAAGCCATCTGCAAGCATGTGAATAAATCCTCAACCAACTAGGAAGGGCCCTTCCTTGTCATCATAGCCTATCATAATGGAGCATTCAAGATAGATGACATGGATGGAAATGAGTTGGCTAATCTAGTTAATGATT
This sequence comes from Gnetum montanum, assembly GCA_015680685.1. Lineage (NCBI taxonomy): Eukaryota > Viridiplantae > Streptophyta > Gnetopsida > Gnetales > Gnetaceae > Gnetum > Gnetum montanum. The sequence goes on along the minus strand of MNCI01025223.1, from coordinate 184,258 downwards.
TCTATCTACAGCTATATTACATGTAGCCATCAATCATCAACAAGTAAGCATACTTTACTACAATCTTCCAAGGCCTTAAATTGGTAGTATGACCTACCAAGGCCAAAAGCTAGTAATGTCATGGCCTTTCAAGGCCTTAAATTAGCAAGATGACTTACCAAGGCCTTCAACTAGCATCGTAGTCTACTCTAACCTTCAACTAGCACCATGGCCTACCAGGGCCTTAAACTAGTATCATGGCCCACCATGGCCTTAAATTGGCAACATTGGTAACTTGGGTAGCTTGGTTCTATCATATTATGTGGCTTGTGTGCATTGTAATGTTATTACATCTTCTATTTTCTTGGTTCTCTTATCCTCTTAGAGTTGTGTTTGTAGGTGAATCCTAAAGCCATTGTAAGGGTGCAACTTGTTACAGTAGCAAGTCATCATGTGACCTTGATGTGTAAGATTTGGTGGGTTTGTCCTATTGTGTTAAGAGTGCTTGTTCCGTCACTCTCCATCTAGCACCATTCCTTAAGCCCAATGTTGTAACCTCTTTACAACCTTCCATACCTTTGAAAACAATGTTAACCTTTGTGTGTCATTCATTCACTATGGCCATATGATATCTCTTCATCATGCTCCATCCTCAAGTTCACTTGAATGTAACATAGCTCATTCAATGGAAAAATAATTAAGCCCATCAACTATAACACATTTTTTTATGGGAAAATCAAGTTCATTGGGTCTAACATAACTCACTCAATGGGAAAATCATATCAAACTAGCCTTAGCAAAGAAACTTAGTGAAGGTTTCACCCCATAAAAAAACACAAGGAGAAGAAAATTAATAAGAGGTTGAATGGCCAATAAAGCCTTAAACCATAATGGTTGAAGAAATCTTGTAGCAAACTAATTGGATCCTCAAATGCATTTGTGAAGTGATCAACACTTCAAAACATGTCAATATCATGCTATAGACATGATAATAACACTTGGAATACATTGGTAGCCTTCATAACCATCTCCCTAATGACCATTACCACCATCTCATCATAGAATTATCCCATCATCACAAGCACTCTTTAACATGGTTTGACATGACTAGATCAAGCATGAAGAGGAAACATTGATGGTGGACCTATAGTGGTGTTTTGTATTCTTTGTCAGTGCCTCTTAGGTCAATTCTCTAGACACCAACAAAGAGGAGCCAATGAAACACCATCAAATTTGCATGTTGTAACCTTATAACCCCATCCCATGAAACCTAAGGCTAAAATTGATTGTAAATGTGATGCTTGTAATCCATGGAGGGCAATCTCAAATACTTTATACTTTTGGGGTTGAAAATGTCTCATAATTGATCAAAACCTCATTCCTCAAGTGAAAAGAGTCATCTAGTATCTATATACAAGCTTTTTGGGGTGAAAAATGCCTTTTGGAATACCAAAAATGGTAATTTAATGGGTTTTATGGAGGGTATACACTTTTCTACATTGCAAGGGGGTAAACCAACATGGAGGAATCAAAGCTAGTGTGAAGGAGTGCAAGGGGTGGATCTCACCTACTCCCAACATGTAAAGGAAGGTAACTCAACTTAGAGAAGTTTGGCCTTCATCCCTAGAATTGATCTTTCATCTCCTCCTCAATGTTGACACCTCCTCCCAAAATGTAGAAATAGTATGACAAAGATTAACTCTAGTAAGGACTCTACAAAGCCAATGTGGAAGGGGCAAAACTAGCATAGAAGAAGCGAAGTCAGCATGGAAGGTGCACCCTCATTANGCAACCAATTTGCAGTCCAAATCATGGACAAAGCTATAAAAACCAAACCTTCACACCATTTCAAGGTTTCACACTTTGGTAATTGTACACCTTTGGCACTTTGAGCATTTTTGCATCTAAGAGCTCTTACTTCCTAGTATAAATGCAACTTCTTGGGTCTCGCCAATGTAGAACTAGTATAACCCTATTAGCCCCCTTGGGATTAGTGTTAATGTTACCCCCTTGGAATCCCTAAATCTTAGTGTGGAGCATCTTGGATATCCCAATCATTTACATTTCTTAATCCCAATAGTAACCAAATTTGTAGACCTTGAATAGTAGTAGAAGAGGTTTGAAGACATCAAAAGTGGTTGAGCATCTAGATCGTGGAGTAGATTCTATATTCTTCAAAAGACTTGGAACCCCCACCCAAGTGAACCCCCCTTTTCTCTCCTAGGGTCACTTCTGTACACATCTCTAAACTCATTCTTTATTTAATTAATAAAGTTTATAGTTTATTTTGTATGCAATCCATACTTGTTTTTGGTTTTCAAATCTATAATTTTTACATTTCTTAAACCCCCATTTTGCATCCCCCTAAGTCCCTGCATGAACTACTAGACTGTCCAATGCATCCTAAACCCCATTTTTCTCAGAGGCCCTAAGGATTCAAGGTTGAGGCTCTTCATGACTGAGAATCTTCAACTTTCTAGTCGCTGAGATTCTCTATCACTATAGTGGTGCTTGAACTCAACCTCATACAAGAGGTACAAGCTGACCACTTTCTTTTCTAGCTCTAACTGTAGCCTTCCAATTATCAGTATTGACAATTTTACATAATGGAGGTTGGCAAGATCCATGTACTCCATCATCTCTTCAATCTACAACTCCTTCAAGTGGATCTCTACTTTATTGTATGCATTTAACCCATCAAATATGGATTGCCATACATCACCTCTTTGTTGGAGTTGCTGGAGGGCCTCATTCATCTTTTCGTTGGTCAATTGAATTTCCTTTTCATTGACCTCCTTGGGGATCCCAACCTAGTTCCTATAGTGGTTCTTGACTTGTTCAAATTTTAGGGCCTCATTCTTCTAGATGGCTACCTTAATGGTCATTTTTTGATGAAGCACACAACTTCCTCCATTGAAAGATTACAATTTTTTGCAACCAACCTCCTCAAATCCATGTTTACCTTGGCAAGCTACTCTTGTTGCTATCACACAAATTTGACCATCTGATCTTTTGTGCTTTGACATTCTGCAGGAAGTGAATCTCCTTGGTCAAAGCAACATTATCCTTATGGACTTATGATAATTTCTTATCGGGGTTGAAGGCCAAAGCCTCTGATAAGAAAACATCAAAGACTACCCTCTCTTTCACATTTTCATCCTTTTTCAATTTGTTTTGAAGATGTAAGAACAATTCATACCTTATAACTACTTAGCTGAGAATGCAAGGATCAAGTAAGCAGGCTCTTAATATCGTAACTTTGGTAACCAACCATCAATTTTTGATCATGGTTGTCTCAAGTTGGATGTTGCTAATGATGAAATTACCCATGGTCTCTAGCAGCTTCGACTAGGTAGCAATGGTTTTTTCTGGTAGAATAAGATCTCTAGAACTAGCTACCTAATTTCTAGTAGTATATCCAATCCCTCCTCATGTTGGACTACACTTAGCCCTCCACTTGTTGCTCCTGTAGATGCATGCATGACTCTTAGTGTAGCAATGTCTAGTATGGCAACCACAAAAGCATTCAGTGCCTCTGCAACATGGTTGGCCAAAACCTCTACCATTATTTTCTATTCATGATGCTACATCACCAAGACAATTGTCCCCTCACCCTTCTCTAGTGCATAAAGAAAGTGGCGACATTCCAAATATCTCTAGGAATTATTATTATCTAGGGATGGACACCGTTACTTCTCAGGTGCTTGGATTCGATCTTCTAGGCACCTGCATCCTTTGTGCAGAAAATAGCAGCTTAATCTCTTTTAGCTAGCTAATGGTTCTTGTAACTTCATTAAGGTGCCTCAACACTGGTCAACAAACTAAAGTTTTTCCACCACTTAGCCCTTCTTGCTACTATTGCATGAGGCTCTCATAGAGCTTTTGAGGATCGAGAACTTAGAATGGGGGGATGAGTAAGTTCCCTAAAAAATTCAATAGCCATAAAAACCATGCTCAATTTTTATGTGGTTTCCCAACTTGGGTATGTTCACACTTGGAGGGTAGAATCTTTGCATACCTCTAGACTTTATTTTTCTAAAAGTGGTTTGAAGGTAACCATTCCTTGTGCATGCCCTAAGATCTACTCTAGAGTGTTTTTTCACTATGAAATCACTCAACCTTGCAAGGTCTTAACAAACTTATAATGTGGTATCAAGGATCACACAACCTTTAAAAATTGAGCTTTGCTTCAGAGTTTTTTGATGCTGCACAAACACTCAATCCCACAGGATCCCAACATGCTCAATTATGATGCCTTCTCGCAAGAAGCATATCAACCCCTGTAGGAAACAAAAGAGAAACAAAATCACATGGAAAGATTGTAACTCACTTTACAAATCCTTGTACTTTGAGGCACAATTCAATAATTAATCAAACAAATGATTTTATAAATGAAGTACACAAGTATAATATACAATGATTATTTTTATAGTGACAATACATGCACAACACTTGCACAATACCCAAGAAAATGAAGTTTTCTTATAGCCTTGAAGTGTTTGAAATCACCTTAAAATTTATGCAATGGCTATCTCTTCTAAAAATTGAATTCAATTCAGAGGAGACATCTCTCTAGAAATGAGATGTCTCTATGGATACATCTTTTCTTGCAAGGAGACATCTCATATTTTTGGGAGACACCTTCTCTATGTCAACTCCACTTTGGCCAAGATGTCTTCTGCTTCTAGAATACATCTTCTAAACTTTTAAACTTTGATTCCTAGAGCCTCCTCTTAATCACTGAAGCATCTAATTTAGCTTCTAGTCTTCTTAGTCATCCATGCTTCCTTGAGTCCCTTTAGTCTCCACTTTGAGAACTCTTTGTAGATGCCATTCCTTGAGCTCTCCTTCATGCCCTGCAAAAGCATCACATTCCACAACATTCTATGTTCTCCATTTTCCTAAAGGTTTTGACATACCAAAAGGTCAACAATCTTCCCTTTTTGGTGATGTCCAAAACTTAAGAAAATGGGTGAGTTGATAAACCAATAAATAATAACAATAACTATTTAAAAACTATTAAGACATATAAATTCCAATGGCAACCAGGGACTAGAATAAAGGTTCTAAGCTCAAGGCATAGGGTAGAGATCGAAAATGAAACTATACTATGTAAAGGTAAAACCTATCTCTACAAAAAAAGGCACAAATATATAATCAAGATAAGCATCATATGTCTATACCATACACTATTCATACAAGCTATCCACAAAGTATCCATACAATATGGCCTCTAATACATCCTTAATAGATACAAAAACTACATATGTGTACATCATCAAACTATCCATATATATCAAAAACTCTCTCCCCCATTTTGAACATCATAAAAAAGAAGAGATGATCCAAGAATTCTATCCACTAATCTCTATGGCATCATCAAAGTCCTCATCATCTATAACAACTGTAGCTCTAGAAGGTCTGTACATCTCCTCTTCATCATCGTTGCTGCTGGTACTAGCACTAGACATGTGCTCCTCAATATCATCATTTGAGGATGGGATCTAGACAAGGACCCTCTGTGGATAAAGCTTCACTCAAAAACAAGATGAAGTTGATGAATCTAGCTAAGTTGAAGCTTGCTAAGAAGATAAGGAAGCTCCCTTTCCGTTATAGGTAATGGCATCATTAGGCCTTCATTGAGACAAAGACCCAAAAATACTCTCCATAGCCTACTATTTGAATGATCTATGAGCATCATCCTAATGAAATTTGATGCCAAGCTGCATAGGATCAGGATGCTCACCCAAGACATCTGTCAATGGTGCATTAGGGTCCTCAAAATCAAACTCATTTCTTAAGTCATAGGCCTAGGAAGTTCTAGCTACTCTAGAGTGCCTTAGTGGAACAAGAATGTCCTCCTCACTATCTAATATGGGAGGAGTGGTGATCTCCTCAAACTGTGACCCATCAAGCAGAAATGGTACTCTAGCAGCATTCATTCTCTTATGCAAGTAAGAGAGCTTCCTGCCAATCATCCCAAAAGTATGAGGAAACAACCACAGTAGCTTCTTTAAGGAAGATCTCATCTACTTACTAATAGATTTGGACCTCTTCAACTAAGGAGAGGCCTTGGATAATGATGCTAATCTCTTCTTCCATGATGGAGGTGGCCTAGTGCTAGGTCCCACTTCATCTACATGACAGGAACTCCTCTTTACATATCACCTAAGGTTCCTCTTGACTTTTGCAAAGGCATCTTCAAAATGGAAACACATTTCTAATGGATCAATAAGCTGATGAGATTAGGATGCCCAAAGATCCTTTCTTTGGTAAACATGATCAACATGTCACGGTAGAGAGTATGACCCAAGTCCAATGGTTGTCCTATAAGTAGGCAATAGAGAACAAAATCTTGTGATGGCAAAAAATAGTTATAACTTCCCCCTTTTATAATAATGTTATATAGAATAACAAGGAACAAGGTGGAAGCATCTAAAAACATCCTATTCCTATAAACTCTACCTCTACCAAATGACACTGACTCTCCAAACAAGGCATCACATAACTCATCATGTGTGACGAGAATTATACCATTCGAAAAGATATCATTAATAGAATGAATGGCAACCAAAAATACATCTACACTAAAAATCCCAAGAAGTGCATTCATAACTTTTCAGAAACATATCAATTACAATATCCACAATCATAGATGTAAATGCCCCAATAGTAGCATCAGTAATAAAAATATTACAAAAGAATTCTTTGATAAGAACTTTAGAAAGCAAGAAATCCATAGTAATGAAAGAAACCTAGTTAAAAACTTGAAAATAACTCATCAAAGCTTGCTATATCTAGAGGAAAGAAGAAAGAATTCTTAGAAATGATATTGATAGTTTGAGTTACCTTAGACTAATGCTGGGCATTGGTAGGTTTGAATTGGAGATGTATGTACTAAGATTGCTAGTGGAGCCTCCCCTTGACCTCTTCTTTGGTGACACCCTTACTATTCTAACCTTCTTGTGGACCATTGCTGCTCAAATTGCTATCATTGATGGTGCCTTGGTCATCTCCTCATGGTCATCTTTAATTAAAACAAACAAAAGGAGGGTTTGGATTTTTTACAACTATGCCAAATGAGGATTTTTAACAAGAAAGAAAACATCTCCTTTCAAAGATAGACATCTTTTCTACATTTAAGAATCATGTTGTCCTTCTTAGAGTAGACATCTCTACCACACTAAAGGTAATGAAAGGAAGACATCTCATTTCAGGATTAAACATCTCCTTTTGGGAGAAGACATCTCCTCTGGAAGAGGCTTAACAAGATGGGATTTAGGAATGGATTCCAAGGATTATGATCTTAAAATATATACAAAATGAANATATGATAAAACTTTAAATTGCACTTCCATTGATTATGCCCAAATTTATGACAATAATAATGTCTCACTTTCATATAGTAGTTAAAGTGATCATACCTTAGAGCTACTCTTGCTTGAGATGTAGTACCCATTAATTCTTCATTTTTTGGAGTAACCTTTGGTTGAGATGAAGTTGGTGTAGATGATTCATCTTGTGTACAAAATCTCATCCCACTCTTATCATGTGGACTTCTTCCTTGTCCTAATATCATCCTAAGGAAATCTTCTTTCCCTTTAACTAAACTTTGGTTCACAAGTTTTACATCTACAAGCTCTTCCTTCATCTGCTTACAAGACTTGGTTAGCTCTTTATTCTCAGCCCTACTACCTGAGATTTCATTTTTTGAGGTTTAAAATCTTTGAATTTAATGAAGAAATTTCTTGATCCTTAAATTTTACTTATTAAATCAACTTTGTGCAAATATTCTCAAAAGATAAGAGTTCATTACACAAAAGTTCATACCTTTGTTCTTCATTTTCAAATTCATCATCTAAGTTACCAAACTCATCATCTGTGAGAGCCATGCAAATGAGATGTGAATCTTTTGTAATCTCATCCACCTATTCTTCACTTTTTTCTTCATCATCTCAACTTGTGTAGAAGTTGGTCTCTTTCGGTTCCATATAACTTCTATCCCTCCTTTGCCACCTACCATTACTAGGACATTAAAAGGCAACATGGCCTCTTCCATCACAAACCCAACATTCTATAGAAGAAGAATCAAAACTAGAAGTTGGAAAATTTTTACCTCTTTTCTTATCTTTGAATTTATTGGGCCTTTGCTAATTGGAGCTCTTATTCCTTTTTTCCATAAGCCCCTACATTATTCTTGAGAGAAGAGCTATTACTTTTGCATTGTCCTAATCTTGCTCATTAGGTTCCCTTTCCTTGGAGGCATATTTTAACACAATGGATTTTTCTTTAATTTTCCCTTTACTTATGAGGTTCATTTCATAAGCAACAAGAGCACTTTAAAGCTCTTCAAATTTTAGAACTAAGAAATCTCTAATTTCTTCCATGGCAGTAACCTTTGGTCTAAACACCAATTGGAGAGTTCTAGTCATTTTTATTATGACATTGCTTTTAGAAAAATATTTACCAGTACCTCTTATAGCCACAACAAGATCATTTTCTCCTAAGAAATAATCTTTTATTTTCTCACCTTCTATCATATTGAGCTTATCGTACTCACTTTGCAAAACTAAGAGCTTAGATTAGTTAACTATTTAAGTTCCATCATAGGTGGCCTCTAAATTTTCCCAAATTTCTTTGGTCATTTTACATCTAGATACTCTATTAAATTCAGATTTATTCAAAGCATAATATAAATAATTTTTAGCCTTAGAGTCATGCATAAAATTATCTCTTTCTTCTTACATCCACTTGCTTTGGGGCTTGATGGCCTTTGTTGTGCTATTGATGGATAGTGTGTAGCCTTCAAGGATGGACTACCATACTTCAAACTCCATAGACTTGAACAATCCTTGCATCCTTGCCTTCTAATGTTCAAAGTTGAACCCATGCAACATTGGTGGATTTGTGTAAGATGTCACCTCCATAGTTCACTCTTTGAATTGATGTTGAATGAAAGAGTATTAGGCTTTGATAATACTTGAGAATCGAGAACTTAGAAGGGGGGATGAATAAGTTCCCCAAAACAAAAATGAACGACCACAAAAACTATGCTTAATTTTACATGGTTCCCCAACTTGAGTACATCCATACTTGGAGGATAGAATCCTTGCACACATCTGGACTTTGTTTCTCTAAATATGGTTTAAAGGGAACCACACCCTATACAAGCTCTAAGCTCTACTCTAGAGTGTTTCGTCACTGCAAAACCACTTTACCTCATATGGTTCTAACAAGCTTAGAATGTGATTTCAAGGATCCCACAACCTTTACAAATTGACATCCACTTCAAAGTGTTTTGATGCTGCAAAACGCTCAATCCCACAAGATCCCTACAAGCTCAATTATGATGCCTTCTTGAAAGAAGCACATCAACCTCAGTAGGGCAACAAGAGAGAAAAAAAATCACAAGGAAAGAATGTAACTAACTTTATAAATTCTTGTACTTTGAGGTACAATTAAACAATCAATCAAAAAATGATTTTACAAATAATGTACACAAGTACAATATATAATGATTACTTTGATAGTGATAATACATACACAACACTTGCACAATACCGAAGAAAATGAAGTCTTCTTGTAGCCTTGGAGTTTCTAAAATCACCTTGAAATTTGTGAAATGGCTATCTAATGGCTAGTATAGATGTCATGTCTCCTTTGAGATTCAGACATCTCTCTGAGATGGAGATGTCTCTATGGACACATCTTTTCTTGAAAGGAGACGTCTCTTGTTTTTGGGAGACATATTCTCTAAGTAAACTTCACTTTGGCCATGATGTCTTTTGCTTCTATGAGACATTTTCTACTTCTAGGAGATTTCTTCTCAACTTTTGAACTTTGATTCCCGAAGTTTCCTCTCGATCACTAGAGCATCTTCTTTTAGATTATAGTCTTCTTACTCATCCATGCTTCCTTGAGTCTTTATAGTCTCCACTTTGAGAACTCTTTGTAGATGTCATTCTTTAAGCTCTCCTTCATGCCTTACAAAAGCATCACATCCCACAACATTCTATGTTCTTCATTTTTCTTAAGGTTTTGACATACCAAAAGGTCAATAGCTTCTTTCATGCACTCGATGATAGCACAAGCCTACAATGTTATTTCTTAAGTAGGGGGTGGTGGTGGTCACTCCTCTTCAAGCAACTTGATGGGTGCATTCTCCTTCATCATCACCTATCAAGATGTAGCAAGAGCATGACAAAGTGTGTCATTGGTGTAACAGGCTATTCCTCCCATTTTGCAAATTTTTCTAATGAGGTATGAAAAAGGGGACTATTTTCCTTCCATGCTCATTTTCTTTGAATCATTTCTCCATCTCTAGAAAGATGAGTTGTGGAAGGTTGACCAAGAATTTTCTACTGATAGCAACACATGCATGAATAGAAAAGGTAATGATCTTAGTTTGCCTCACCATTAGGTTTAGGTGATAGGTTGCAATCTTATCGCAATCTTAAAGTAAACCATCTCTACCTTGGTAAGTTCAACATACTCCTTATGGTCCACTCCATCTCATCATTGGAGTCACTCCTTTTTAACATCTAGGTCTACTTGTGTGGAAATATTTTTCAAATTTGTCCCACTATCAGGTAATCTAAGGGCCTCTACAATGGCCTTAACAAAGTAGAACACGTTAATATCCTTGATCTTTACCATCAAGTCTACCTGCCTATTGTTCCAAAAGAGGTAAGTATCTCCCATGCACGACTCCTCACTAGCAGTAAGGATAGGCCACATGGGAGATCCTTGTGAAACACGACAAAATTTTGCATATCATAATTAATCTTCATCATGTGGCTTTCGCCACATGAAACCTATGGCAAAAGTTCATTGTAAATGTGAAAGTTATAACCTACAATGGTCAATTTCACATACTTTATACTTTTGGGCCTGAAAAATTCCTCATAAGTGGTCAAAGCCCCATTCCCCAAGTGAAAAAAAGTCATCAGGTATCTATATTTGGGCTTGGGGGGATTAAAAATTCCTTTTGGTATGCTAAAAAAAAGGCAATTCAATGGGTTTTATGGAGGGGTAGACATTTTTCTACGCTGAAAACACATGTAGGGGGTAGATCTCACCTACCCCCAGCATGGAAGGATGGGGGGGTATTAAAAATTTCCCCCCTTCGATGTGGAGACCAAAGGCACATTTTGGAAACTTTCCCCTCAAACTAGAAATTTTTCCCTAGCTTGGAGACGTTCCCCCCAGCCTAAAAAGTTTTCTCCCCTCTGCCGCCCACCCCCCCACCCCCCCTCCAAATCAAGTTGTGCACTTGAACATTGGCTAGCCACTTTGACAAGCATGGTTAGAGTTTAGCATAGAAGATTCATCTCTAGCATGAAAGGGATGCCCTGATTACTATTTTTAGTAACCCCATAAATTTGGGCACCCATTTCAGCTAAATTTGGCAGCCAATTTGTAGCAAAATTACATGAAATTTGTAGCCATTTTTCAGCTCAATCATGGCTAATTTGCAATCCCATTTATGGCCCAAAGACCCTATAAAAGCTAGCCTCCAATACCATTGATAGGTTCCCAATTCTATAATTTTTCAGCAAGCTCCACATTTCTGACAAGGTTGAGCAAATTTTGACAAAACAATTTTTAGTAGCAACTTGCACAAATACAACTCCACACCTAGGACATTTTCAAGCACTCAAGAGCTCTTGCAAGTTCCTATACTTGTAGTCTCTTGAACCCTAATGCAGAGCATTGAGGCCTTGAGATTTGGTGAATTTTGGTATTAACATTGTACTTCTGGGATTCCAAACCTAGCATGGAGTAACTTAGCATCAAAATATTCCTCATTTCTTAACTCCCCCCCCCCCCCCCCCCCAACAATGACCAAATTACAAATCCAAGGTTGTAGTAGTGAAGGGAGGTCCTATAGCATCAAGAGTAGCTTAGCACCCAGATCATAGAGTGGATCATCTTTGCTTCAATGAGCTTTGAACTCTTGTATAAGTGGACCCCTTTTTTCACTCAGCTAGGCACCATTTGTACACATTTATCTAACTTATTCTTTATTCATTTCTTAATAAATTTTTAAGTTTCAAAGATAAATTTATTATTTGTGCATTATTCAGATCTGTTCATATTTCTATGTTTTGCATCTCTCCCAAGTCCTTCATTGATCTGTCAAACTCATCAAGGCTTCCCAAATCCCATTTTTATCATGAAGGCCCTAGGGGTCTAGGGTCAAGGAACTATGTGCATCGAGGATCCTTGATTTCCATTCCAACAATCAAGGTTTTTTATTGCAATATTTTTTCTTGGTGCTAAGAGTGCCTTTGCCTAAATTTTGTAGCCAAATCTATTATTTTCATTGCCATTTGCAAGATTTACCTTCATTTTTTGTAGCCAAAACCTTTGAAAAATCAACATTGATCTTCCCTCTCCTCCCCACCCCACACCTCTCTCCACCTCTCCCCCACCCCACACCCCCCCACCATGCACCCCACCCCACTCTTGTAACCAAAATTGCAATGTGGAAGTTGCAAGTGGTTAGGCTTTGGCTTTTCACAGCGCTTGCTATAGATTTTAAGGCCCAAAGCCAATGTTGATATTTCTTTCCCCATTGTTTTTACTACCAAAAGTCTATTTTCTGGCTTCTAAAAGTGG
>MNCI01025223.1:142525-171425 GCA_015680685.1 Gnetum montanum | reverse complement strand
AAAAATCATTTTCTAGCCAAAACTCCCAAGGAATCCAACGTTGCCTTTACCTTCCCCCCTGTGGCAGAAACCTTAATGTGGAAGCTGTAGGTGGTTTGGATGTTTGAATTTCATAACATCTATTGTGAATTCCTAGAACAAAGCTAGTGTGGAAGCCTTGGCAAACATTTAATTTTTGTGGACATAATCTTTGTCACTAAACCAATGTTGGTTTCCATACCAACCAAGCCGACTTTTCCCTCCTTTTTTGGTGGAAGTTGGAAACCTGCCAAAACCATCTTTGGAAACTACCAAGTTTTCATTTTGGTCTTCAAACTTTTCATCCTCTCTCCAACACTGGAATAGGAAGATGTGATATTTCCATTATCTCACCCCTCTTCTTTCCCTCCTACCATACCCAACATAGAGGCACTTGGAAAGCCAACTTGGAAGAGGTTTAAAGCCAACATTGCCAATATTCTATTTCTGATAAAAGGGGTAAACCCCCTCTTTATCCCCCACTTACTAATTTTAGTAAATATATCATTTTTGGTCATTTTCATTTTCTCTAAGAGTCTTTGAATTCCATTCATTGGAATTTACTCTTATTTTAACATTTATAGTCTATTCTATTTAAGAAATTCTCAACATTATAGTCATGTCTTTCTAAAAATCCACCAAATTGCCCTTGATCTTCACTAGTGAAGATCATAACCAACAAGTCATAATGGTGTATGATCCCAAGGACCCTACCATTATTGAATATAGACAATCTTTGAGAGTTAAAGGGAAGAGTCTTGATTTTTTAGCTATAAATGAAAATTGCTATAACTTCATTTAGGCCAAAATTTAGGTATATATGCTAATTCTCCAAATTAAAGCTGAAGCCAAGAGGGAGTTTGAGCTCATACGTAGGGGTGAAAAAGAATACATCCCTTCCCTATATGAAGAAATTCCTCTAAATGATGTTTATTCTAGCATCCTAATCCAATTGATTGCCACAAAGGAGGAAGATGACCAACCTACCTTTGGGGAACAATAAGAAGAAGAGGATGAATTTAGGATAGAATCTAAGCTTGAAAACATCCTTGGAGGGCTGTTAAACCAAACATCCCCCAATGTCACAGAACCTTCCCCTAATGCTTTTGTTTTCTCCATGGGCATGATGCCACCATCTTCCACCCCTCTGCACCCTACTACAACAGATCCCACACTAATTGTAGCAACACATCACACTCAATCAATGCCAAAAATGACAAATTATGACATATCAATGCCCTTTGCAACATAGCCATAAAATTCAAAACCATCAATGGTGGGTTTCACCACCGAAAATCTAGTAACTACTCACATGGGATCCATTATGAGACCCCCTATGACACAAGGATTACATAATATATTTTTCCTATTTATGCCTCAAGTACTAGCACAAACATCTTTTTCTTTAGTTGGCCCACAAGCCATGACCATAGTGCAACCTTTTCCTTCTATCATGCAACCCATAGCGAGGCCACAAGCCATACAAATGATACCACAACCTTATGTACAAACCTCGCAGCCTATGGGGTCACTACAAGGCTTGGATCAAGCCTTCTAAATGATCCAAGACCTACTAGAAGAATTAAAGAGGCTTAAAGCCTCTACCACACAAACCATCAAGATTATGGACTTCTAGTAGGATGATTCCATAAGTCCTATAGTCCCATCCTTGACACTTCCTCCCGGTGTCCCCATTCCACAATTTAGCAAATATAACAAAGAGGGTGATCATAATGCTCACCTTATCACCTTCCAATCTAAATGTTTTCTCTTGTATCCATGGCCTCATACCATCATGAGGATTTTCCCTATGTCTTTGACTAGGAAAGCACTTGATTGGTATCACACCTTATCCAAAGGATCTATATCCTCTCTAGAAGACTTAGTGGCCCAATTTGTCAACCACTTCAAGTATAACTTGAAGCCTGATACAACACTTGACACTCTTATGAAGGTCAAGCAAGGGCCCTTAGAACCTATAAAAAAATTTGTTCAGCAGTGGAATAAACTACTGAATGAAATATGAAAGCCCATAGTCAAAGCCCACTTGCTAGCCATATTCAAGGGAGCAGTTAATGACTTCATCAAGTCAAAACTTTACTATGTTGATCCACGGTCTCTTAGCCAAACATTCTTGCAAACCAAAAACATAGAGGATGCCACAAAGGCCATCCATGATTTGACCTATATATCATACAAAAACCAACATGCTTGAAAAGACAAAGAAAAGAGCAAACAAGGCAACACTACTATAGCAATTATAGCCAAGACCACAAACCAAGGGCCAAAGGTCAATCCATCCAAGGCCCCCACCAATGACCTCAGTAACCAACCATCAACTTCTAGGATTGATACATCAACAACAAAAAGACCTAACTTCAAAAGGAAAGATAGGTCTAAGTACACTAAGTTGCCACTAAAACCATCCAAGTCGCTTGATCAACAATTAAGAAGTGGACGCATGCAACATAAGCAAATGACTAAAGCTGCTCGAAAGAAACACAAGTGACTATGTGAAATAGCCAAAGATCCCTCTCAAGCAATGAAAGATGATCCTCCATTGCTTAGATACTTCAACCTAGACATGTTCTGCCATTATCATCAACTACCTAGTCATGATACAGACTTCTGCTTTACGCTGAAGGATGACCTACAAAGGATGATAGATAGGGGGAAACTATTTTTAGATGCTTCTAATCCATTTTGACCACAAAATTGTTCAATGTAGGTCTACAAATACCTATTGAATGCTAATGATAGCCCTTATGTTATTTCAACATTCAACATTAATGACAATCGGAGACCTGCAAGAGAACCGTTCATGATCAAAGTACCACTCTACAATGAAAAAGGTTCTTCAACTTCCCATAGCTCAAGATCTCCCTTTTTTGTGAGGGTACCATCACAAATGCTTCTAAGAGAACCTTTTATCATCAAGGTCTCTATTGCATCCCATCTAGAGAAAATAGGGATGGTCATACGCTTATGATTTCTACATTATGTGTGGAGTCTTGGTGGGTTGTCAGGGATGACTTAATGTATTTTATCTATTATGAGGCTTCATCTTTATGTTATAATTATGATGTCTCTACATGCTTAGCTAATGTGATTATGTACACTAGCCCTATGTGATGTGTTAGATAGGTGATATTGCTAGCAAGGGTGTTGGATTGGGATACAAGAGGACCTATCTGGTATGTCTTTATGCTTTATGTGTGATTTCAATATTTAGGCATTTGCACTATAGCACTATGTTGTAAGATGTTTGGGTTTGGTTTTGGCATGTGAATGTGTAAAGCATATGATAAGGAGCTCATAGGTTCAAACAAATTTTGATTTGGAGTTTTGGTGTGTTTGTTATGCATAATTAAAGTTCGCAGTATTAGTTGTAGAGGAAAAAAAGATATTAGCTTATGAAAATGACATTTAAAAAATAAAATAAAATAAATTTAAAACAAAAATAAAGTAACATTAGCCTACACGTGATGTGCACCAAGGGAAAAAAAAGGTTGCTTGTATATTTATTTCTAACATATGCTTAAAAGCATAGTTGTGTTTTATCCTTATGCTTTTTCCACTATCCTTTTGCACCACCATGAATAAAAAAATCTAGTTTTTTCTATTTTCTTTTGTTTTTGAGGAAACATAAATGCATAGGAGCCTATTTTCTTCTATTTTTCTTTCTAATTCCTTCTTATATTCCACATTTGTATTAATTCTGAGCTTTGTGGATGGTTTTTTCTTACTCTAAACCTAGATTTGGGATTGTTGTGGTCATATCTACGTAGGTGTAGAACTTGTTGGGAGCGAAATAGAGTCCTACCAAATTTTGGAGGGTTTTCTACTTATTTTGGCCCTTCTACCCAATAATTTTAATTGGTGGGTTCTCTTTACCTTTTCCCTATATTTTTATGCTAGATCAGTGTATATGATTATGTAATGTGGGCATGTGGGGCAAATAGCTCAAAGATTGAGCTTGGACATGTTATTTTGTCTATTTCTTGAAATTGTCCAATTTTGGTTACAAAGTGTGTATTAATGTATATGCGATATATGGTATGAGAGGAACATGATATTTGTGGGGTCTATTGGGATGTAAGCATTTTTGGGAGTTCTAATCCTTCCTAGTCATAATTAAATATTATTTTATTAATCAACTTTAAATGTGCATAACTTTGCTTTTAGAAGTCTAATTTAGGTAAAATTGGTGTCATTGGGATCATTTTGGGAAATACTTTCTAATCATGGGATTAGTTTTCTCTTTGGGCATATATCATTTTGAAGGTTATTATAGTGGTCATCTGTATGGAAGTACATGTCGTTTAAGAAATATGGTATTGTTTTCTCATATCGAGGTATTCATTTTGTTTTGTTGAATCGTGGTATTGTTTTCATGGAATGACTATAACTATTAGGAGTGGATATGTATGGTTATGTTTGTTTGAGTGTGTTGTGCTCATGACATATGTTGGCTTAAGCTGGCCAGAATATGTACATGTTTTCGTGACAATGCTTATGATGGTCATTGACGGGTGGTGCTAACATGAGGGTGTGGACCGATTGGTAATGAGACACCCTAGAGGTAGTATGGATTGACCCCCACTATGATGCATCAATGAGGCTCCTATCTCAAGCCTCATCCTGAGAGTGGAAGAGCATACGTGTGTTTGTCCCTATAGTTGGTACGTGGCATAAGTATGTTTATCCCTATCACCAATCCTCCAGAAGGCTAGTGATTATAGGTCACATGTTGATGGACCTTAGCACTGGTTGGATAAATAAAATACTAATAAAAGACCTATAGGCAATGACTATTATGAGTACTCATGGCAACGTTTCAAATGCTACACTGAGCACAGAGATGCTAGCAACCACATGGGCTATGTATATGATAGTATCGGTTTGTAAGTCATATCATTGAGAATATGTGTTCTAATTGGATTATGATCATGTGGATCATGGGTATGATGATATGGGCATGATAGATGATGTCAGATTGTGGCTTTATCTATAATTGTATGATAGTAGGTTAGCATTATGAGTGATATGATGTATGTTGTTTTGAGCATGCATAAGACTAACAGTTGTTGTAAGTTGCCTTATGCCCCACTCCTCTTTTCTAGTGCAACACTTGTCAACCATCTAGTAGGGGAAGTGTAAATGCTTTCCACTCAATTGTGTACTAACTTTATTTAATTATAGGTGAAAGGTGCAAGAGCCTAGACAAGCACAGAGAGGGAAAGTAGAGGAGGGAAAAACCTTCAATGCTTCGTTAATGTATATTTTCACGTATAGTAGTGTGGGCTAGATATTGTTGTATGAAATGCTTTGTACTCTTATATATACAATGATTATGTCTATGTGTTTTTGTATTTTAGCAAAGTAATGCATAGTTTTCTTTATGTAGAGACATGCATTTTTATAAAGTGAAATGTATGTTTAGTTTTTGATGTAGTAGGAAATTTTTGTACCATTTGACCTTCCTTAATACCATGTATTCTACACATTATTGGTTTTTAGTTATCATGCTTTGGTTCTAAGATTACTCGATCCTAGGAATCACCCTGCCTTAGCTAGGATGAAGTGTTACAATCTCCCAACCTAATACAATGCCAATAGCTATAGTCCAACCAATCATACAATGACCCCCTGTGGTAGCTAATGCTACTACCTCTTCCTTACAACCAATAGCTAACAACCAAAAAATTTCAACCAACCAAAGGAGGAAGTATAAGAAAAAGCTTGACAACAAGGGAGACAAGCAAATGCAAGCATGAAAGGAAGTGGACCCATCAAAGCCCACTCCCATTTTGGCTATACCTATGACCCTCCTCTATTCCATCTCCTTCAACCAACAAGCCATAGGAGGACACTGAGGCCCACAACCAAGACAATCAAAAGGAACCATAGCCTAAAACTGAAGTCCACCTTTTGGGACATATGAAGGAAGTAAAGCACAACCGAGGTGACAAGCCCATGGCCAATGATAAAAACTTCCTTAGTGTAATGGACTAAGTTAGGCAATCACTCAAGCAAAAAAATACAACCTTAAGCTTATATGACTTGATTATGACTTCTTCTACACATCATGAGGTTCTAGTCAAAATGTTGACCTCCATACTTGTTAGTGAGGATACTCCTACAAACGAGGAAGCTATCAATGCAGTGATGATTCCATCCTTAACAAGGAAGGAGAAATCAACACCCTTAACATTTCACAATAGCTAAATTAAGGTCGATCCCCAAAATGGTGAGGTGACTATAGCCCTCTATTCATAACCATACACATAGGACAATTTAAAATACATCAAGTGCATGTTGATGATGGTGCAGCAACCAATGTCATCCCATGCACCATCATTGAACTCTTAGGCTTAACTAATCAAGTACAACCTACGACCACCATAGCCCTTAAGTTCTTTAATGGATCAAGATTTTCCATTAAGGGGTATATCTCCTTAGACTTTGTAGCTAGAGAACAATTTCCTACAACCACAAACTTCTTAGTCATGGAAGAGACACCAAGATTCAACCTAATCCTAGGAAGACCTTGGTTGGCTCAATCATGAGCTCTATCCTCGTCCATTCACTAAGAAATTCACCTTCTGTATGAGGGAGGTGAAATCATCATTCATGGTGACAACATGACTTCCCTAGTTGTCAACAACATGGGCATAGAACAAGGGTCTAAAGTGGAGCTTCAAGAAGAAGCTCCTTGCCATGAAGAGCAAAAACCCAAGATCAACAATGATGATAATGAATGTAATACACTATGGGCTAAAATCCCTTTTAACATTTTAAGTGAAGGGGATGGTGAGTACAAGCTTGTGCAGAGTAGGCCTTACTCATGTCCTAATCTTGCAAAGATTAGGAAAAATCTACACAGGTGAAATTTACCTTAGCCTTCCTATACCTATATGACCAGATGCCATGATAGCCAAATAGCCTTATTTATTCTATTGGAATTTATTATATCTTTGTTATGCATGTAGCCATAAATTTATTTGCATTGTTACCTATTTGTTACAACCTTATTTTATTGTTATTTATGTTTTAAACATTAAAAAAGCATCTCTTTCAACTTCAGTCCACTATGACATTAAACTGGCATTCCTATCTGCTAAGACATAAAATTAGCACTTTTGTCTGCTAAGACATAAAACTACCACCTTGGCTTGCTAAGGTCTAAAATTGGCACTATTGTCTGCTATGACCTTAAACTAGCATTCACATTTTCTAAGATGTTAAGCTACCATTATGGCTTTCCATGGCTTTAAACTGGAAAAACTATATAACCTATGTCTATAATGGCCTAAAACTAGCAAACATCCCTTTTATTATTATATCTCTCATTGCTTAGCCTATTATCACATCAATTAGCCATTTAATTCTATAGCTAGAAAACATCAACATAGCCATTTTCAACATTTACAACATAGATGCATATAACCAAGGAGTAAAACCAAAAATTCAAATTTAAAATTAAATGTCCATAACATGCATAGCCATGGCCACACTGTGTGGAAAAATTGTCAAAGAACAACCATCCATAACATAGTTTTGGCCAACNTTGCTATTGGCATGTCATTTAGGATAAAGTAGTGGTCCTATGGGAGACGGTAGAGAAATGTATGCAAATGGACCTCATCTTCCAAAAGGTTAAAGATTGGAAGGATCATTTTTCTTGGGTTTTGCAATGGGGCAAGACACAAAAGGCCCACAAGAAGCAATATAGAAGGCTAATTGTGGGGTTTACCTGAAATGGCTTAAAGAATAGTTAGTTGAATGGCACAAGAGAGAGCTATTCATTTAGGGGATTCAAGCAGAGAGTGCTTATTAGCTATATGAAAGCACTCTCAAGGTGGAGCAATCCCCTACTCTTTAGATCACTACAGATGTGGGTGAGACTGCTATAGCTACTACTATTCATGAGCCTCCTACTTGGACTCCTATAGATAGATTTANCCCACATCTGTAGTGATCTAAAGAGTAGGGGATTGCTCCACCTTGAGAGTGCTTTCATATAGCTAATAAGCACTCTCTGCTTGAATCCCCTAAATGAATAGCTCTCTCTTGTGCCATTCAACTAACTATTCTTTAAGCCATTTCAGGTAAACCCCACAATTAGCCTTCTATATTGCTTCTTGTGGGCCTTTTGTGTCTTGCCCCATTGCAAAACCCAAGAAAAATGATCCTTCCAATCTTTAACCTTTTGGAAGATGAGGTCCATTTGCATACATTTCTCTACCGTCTCCCATAGGACCACTACTTTATCCTAAATGACATGCCAATAGCAAGCCCATGTGATCTCCTTAGTCCGTGACTCCCCCAAGTTAGCCACTTGGGATTCCACAAAGGCTTTACAGTCTTGGAGATCCCTAATTGTATCCTCCTACCTTTGAACCTTTTCCCTCAAGGCCACAACTTCCTCCCATAGGGATTCATTGGACCTCTCTGGCTCCCATGAAGCTTTTGTGCATGACATTGCTAAATCAATGGCAGTGTGATATAGCTTCATAAGCACACTGGACACGTTAGAGGGAAGTCTAGGCAAAGAGTCTACCTCCATTGTCCCTGTTAGAGTCCTACTCCATGAACGATACAGCACAAAGCATAAAATGCAACCATAAGACACAACCTCAAATAGCCATAATATGAGCAAAGCCTATAGCCAAAGTGCATAAAACAAAATCCTTACCTTAGCCATACCATGTAGGAACTCCACTTTGTCTAGAGTCCCTACCCATGGTTTTGCATGAAACTTAGGGATGGGGGCTTGCACTAGTGGCTTAGGAACTACTATAAGCATAAAAATCATTGAAAGGTTAGGATGACAACCAAATGTAACCCATGAAATATAACAACAATATTAAGGCATAGGCATACCTAGCTCCCCCTCCTCTTCCTCCTCTAAGATTATGATGGGGGAGGTACCTAGTACCACCTCACCAAATAAGACATCTAAATCATCTATGTCTACATCAGCAAGTCCTTCAACCAAGGGTTTCTTTAGGAGTGCCTCTTCTGCATGCCTTTGTTTTGCCTCCATAGCAGGTTGGGCTACTATGACCTAACACCTATCTACAACCATAGCACATAGAAAGCTAATTAACACATGAAACCATAAAGTAGCCATAAAATATTAAAACACGAAATAGCCAAAGTTAAACAAATCATACCTGTGACTGCTTACTGGTGATGGCTTAAGCTTAAACTTAAGCTTCTTCAAGGTAGGATGGTCTGATGCTGGGGTGCCTCCTCCATGGGCCTCTTAAGTTTCTCTCTAGTTGCCCCTTCAGCCACCATGCACCATCATTTGGCCTCTTGGATGCTAGTAGGAAACAGGAGAGGCTCATCATCATCAGTACTATCGAGAGACTCGTACTACCTAACATCAAGATTCTTAGTGGTGATGAATAATGTCTCATCCATACCCTCTACTAGGCTTTAGGCCTAACCTATTGGATAAATATGTTTTATCCAAGGCTTAGAAAGTTGTCTTGGGTCTTGAGAAATCCATCGTCCATTCCTATATACCACCAAAAACTCCACAAACCTCTTTAGATAACCCATGAAAAATGAAAAGTACATATGGATTATTGTAGAGGTGTCAACACAAAGTCTAAGAATCTCCTCTCAAAGCCCAGTAGCCAAAGTAGTAGACCAATCAAGTTTGATGTCCTCCATCAAGACCTTCTTAAAGGTCCACCCCTTTGCTAGGCTAATTACCTTCTTTTGTGATAGTAGTTTGGAGAATGCACAAGACCTAAACAAAGGATATGATTCCTTTGCATCAAGGTTCGTCAAGCTATTCATTGAAATTCTAGAGTGGCCCATGTTGGCACCAAGCCACTCAAAACTTCCTTGTGACGGCTTGATTCCCTCACTATCCTAGCAAGAACCTTGGCCCCATCAGTGGGAACCCAAAGAGGTCACAAAAGAGGCCAACACCTATGCCAATATTCACATTAACACCTCGGATGATGGTGTTATAGCAATCAGCCTCCTCATTAAAGGAGTTGATAACATGCAACATCTCTACAGTAGGAATGAAAGGAAAAAGTACAATAAATACATCAAGCAAACTTGCATGTTGGATGTTTTCTTGAACATATCTAAGTGCCTGCCACTTTAGCCACTCCTACACTAATGTCACATCATGAAACTTTAGGATGAGGGTTTCCTCATGACGTGAGCCTGCAAGTGGTATAATGACATTAACTAAGATGGAAGGTCCTATGAAGCAATAACCAAAAGTTAGCATCTATATGAGCGATCTCAAAAACTAATAAAAGAGGTAAGACACTTAAAGCCATAAAAATATTGTAAGCTCACCTTTACTCTTTTTCTATGATGTGGAGGTTTTAGGTACAAGGGTCTAATCCATGCCATTGGCATCTACCCACCAACTGTGCATCATTTTATCATCCTTGCACTTCTTGTATACCATGTTGAACCTAGTGGCATATTCATTAAAGTCCCCTATTAACTATTGATACATAGTAGCTCTGATTTGGGGACTCTTGGTCAATTCATCCAAAGCAGTTTGAGCCACTGCTAGGATTTGGTCATTAACAATCAAACCCTGCTCGTTAACCTTGTACCTATAAAAAGTAAAATCAAGTTAAGTGAAAAAGTCAAGCCAAGACCATGTAAAATCATAAAAAACATTAAAATAACCATGTTTACCCCTGTAGACGATACACGGTACCATGTGGATTCTAGAATAGTGTGTGGGCTCTATGTGCCACCATCAGAGTATTATCAGTTTTATACTAACTATACTTTGGCATCGTCTAGATATCTAACAAGTAGCATGAACTTATGACATCTATAGGACCCCCTATAATTTTAGGAAATGATTTATCAGTAACATACCTAGTAATTAGTTCTAATGCCCAAGGCAATAAGGTCTCCACAACAACCCCAGCTACATCTGCGAATAAGTGTGACCACAGCATCACACTGAACTTCTTAAGGAGATAGGAAAGAAAATACCTTGCCCTAGGCTAAAAGAACAACAAGAGCTTCCCAAGAGGCATGTCATGTGATGGAGTATTCATCTTTGAATGACCAATGTAGCAAAAGATGCCAACCAGCTCCACTATGATGAGAACAAGCCTCAAGAAGACCCTAAACAAAATAAAGAAAAAAAAAATTGTGACCAATTAGAATTTCTTAATAGGTTAAAAAAACATCTAGTTAGAGGTGAAATTAGCCTTTGTAAAAAGCTCTAAGATTTTTATCTAATAAGCTTAAGAAATTTTACAAAAAGGCACTATTACAACCTTTCAAAACCAAAAGCATTATGGCCTATTAGAGCTACTTAGCAAATTTAGATAGAAAATCTAGTCAAAGGTGAAATTCACCTCTATAAAAATATCTAAGGTGTTTATCTAAATTTTCCTAAGTAATTTCATCACAACCTTACATAACCTTGCATTATGACCAATCGGATTCTCTTTCCAAATTTAGAGAAAACTTCCTATGTCAGAGGTAAAATTAGCTTATGTAAAAAGCTCTTAGGTGTTTATCTAAATTAGCTTGAGAAATTCCATATAAACATTGATGCCATATTTTATAGCCTTTATAATGAAAAACTTATAGCCAAAACTATGTCTTAGTCTAAACTATGCATGAATTTAGAAAAAAGCATCTAAATTATGCATAAATTTGGAAAAAACATCTAAACTATGCACAAACTTAGGAAAATCCATGAAGCCATAATAAAAACTTACTTAAAATAGAAAAAGCTTTTACTCTACCATAAAAAGCAAGAAATTGACCACTTCTATTTTGGGTAATGTACTACAACCTTAGCAAAAAAAATTCATAAAAACTTCATTTGAACTCCAATCATGGTGACTCCACCTTCATTGGAAAGCTCAAGCCAAATACTATGTAGCCATGACTAGAAAATAGCAAGAACCTTTTCCATTTTCTTATGAAAATTTCATAAATCTACATGAAATTACAAAAGCAGCACAAACTACCTAATTGCATAATGTTAGGAAAATAGGCATAACTCCCTCATTTCAAAGCCAAATTAAATGAGATAACAACCATCAAGAAGCTTAAACAAAGTTCGAAAAATCCATAACCTTTGATTTCACATATATGAAGTTTTTTTACTAAGATAAAATACACAACTTAGCATGTTTTTCATGGTAAAACTTCAAAGAACCCAAAACCTAAATTTCATAAAGCCATTAAAATAGTCAAAATAGCCAAAAAAATTAAAACCACATAAAAATAATGGGGTAGGATTTTGTTAAATTTAAATTTTAGCAAATCCTAAGACCTAGATCTAAAAAAAATGGCCATACCCCAAGATTTTTGGAAAAAAGCACAAAATAGCAAGGCCTGTTTTCAAAATCAAATCTGCGAAAGCTAAAGTGATAAAACAACCATAGATCTATATAGAAGCAGCCAAAATAGGAGGTGGGATTTTTCCAAAATTCTAAAATAATCCCCCCATCAGAGTAGATCTGAAAAAATGGCCCTCACACTTGGAAAGCAAAAACAAGAAAAATCACAAAAAATAAGGTAAAAATAGGTAGAATTTCCTACCTTGGAGCAATGACAAATGAGGCCTAAATGGAGATAGGCCTTGGAAACTCTGATAACTCCCTTGAACACTCATCCATCCTCTAGATTTTGGGGTTTTTTCTCTTTCCTCCTCTCTATTTTGATGTCATGGCAAGCTCAACGTTGAGAAAGAGGCATATCGAGAGAAGATGAGGGTTCTACACTAGCTACAAGGGAGATGGGAGGCTTCCATGCTAAATATTGGCTATGGCTACCACAAGAATCTCTACTAGAGCTCTCCTCCAATGTGCTGTTGTTGAAAGATAACAATTATGATCAAAGTTTGCAAAATTTAGCTTATAAAACCTAAGCAAAACCCCAGCTGCTAATTCAATGCACCCTAACTACAAGTGCACTAAGGAAAAAGGGGGAAAATTTTAGTTCACGTTGGTTTTATGGGGGAAACAACTTCACTTTTCAAAATTTTAAATTTTTGTATTGTGGACCCCAAACAGTGCCTTCCCTTTTGACCAAACTTACTAATTCCTGCACCTAAATCATGATGGCAACCTTACCCCCATGCATCCATGCTGGGAATACCATGCCCAGCATGGAAAAATATTTATCATTTTTTAAATTTACTAGCATTACAATATCTTTCTATTATTAGTAATCCAAACTTACCTTTTTCAACCCCAGGTTTCCAAATTTGGACAAAACATGAACAAGGCTAAGCACCATGGATTTCCATGCTAGGGCAATAGTGCCTAGTGTGGAAGAAGTGGGTGACAATTAGTCTTACCTCCCAACACCCATCTAGCACAAGTTTGATCCCAAAGTGGATCCCACATGACTTAGAACCACTCCATGTATCTTCAGCAACCTCAGAACCTCACCAAAACTAGTCAAAAGCAAGGATTTCGTATTTTCCACACTAGGGGAGACTTCTTCCACCCTTAGCATGGAAAGTGGGGTAGAAGCCAAAATTACTTAAATTAATAACCTAATGATCATTTCTTGATGCCAAGTCCCTAGACCTTGCCAAAACCCTCGAGAGCTTCCAAAAGTCCCAAAATAGGCCAAAAATGGTACAAATTTGTCATCCCCTCTCATTCATGCTAGGGCCACCATTCCTAGCATGTGAGAAAGTGGGGAAGTTTCATGAGGCACTTAGAAGCCTCCAAACTATCAAATCTTGACACCTAGCATTGACCATCAACACTAGCAACCCTGGAAGTCAACATGCATGGTCGATCAATTATAGATCTAGCCTAGATCTAACTTTCATGATTCAAGGGATGTCTTGCATGCTAAACCTTCCAACCCTAGATGGAAAAAAGGGTGGAAGCCTAAAAACCCCCTCACAACCCCCAAAACAACTAAATCTTAACCTTAGGCACTAATGACCAACACTGACAACCCTCTAAGCACTCATGCATGGCTAGATCGATCAAAAAAGCTTTTCCCCAAATTTTCCATGATGAGCATGGAAGTCCTAATGTGGAAAAATTGGGGGAAGTCCAAAATACACCTTAACAACCTTAAAATAAGCAAATTTTGGCATCAAGTAGTAGCCATCGGCACCGATAATCTACGAAGCCTAAATTCATGCCTAAAAATGACCATAGAAGGTCAAAAATCTTTCCCTCCAATTTTTCACATTCATCATGGAAGCCCCAACATGGAAAAGGGGGGGAGTTCAAAAATTACCTTATGACCTTTCAGATGACCAAATTGTAACATCAGATCTTAGCAGTCTATGTCGACAACTTAGGAAGCTTGCATCCATGCCCGAAAATGATCAAAAGGAACCAAAAATATTTTCCCTCATTTTTCAACATTGAGCATGGAAGCTCCAACATGGAAAAAGAGGGGGAAGTCTAAAAAATGCCTTGTCAACCTTGAAACAATGAAATTTTAACATCAAGTAATAGTAGTCATTGTCAGCAACCCCAAAAACTTGCATGCATGGTCGAAATCAGTCAAAAATCATAAAAAATATTTTCCTTCATTTTTCCATGTTGAGAATGGAAGCCCTAGCATGGAAAAATGGGTGAAGCCCAAAAACCACTGATCAATGTTCAAGACAACCAAATTTTAATACTAGGCATTGACCATCATCACTAGCAACCTCAAGAGCCTGTGTGCATGATCAAAAGTGATCATAAAGCATCAAAAATCTTTCCCCCTATTTTTCTATGCTAAGCATGGAATCCCCAATATGAAAAATTGGGGGAAGTCCAAAAACCACTTTAAAACCCCTTGAAATGAGCAGTTTTATCTTCAAACCTCAGTCCTCAACCCCGGTAGCCCCAAAGGCTAACATGCAAAGTAAATTAAGGTTAAAATTGGTCAAAAATCCATTCCCCCTTATTTTCCTAGTTGAAATATCCATTCCCAACATGGAAAGAAGGGGGGAAGCCAAAAAACCACTTGGAAATGCCCAAAATTTCCAAAACTTGAGACCAAACCTCACTCCTAAACCTCGACAACCCCGAAGGCTAACATGCAAAGTTGATTGAGGTCAAAAATGGTCAAAAATTCACTCCCCTTTATTTTCCACATTGAGCTCTCCATCCCTAATGTGAAAGAAATAGGGGAAGTTAAATAACCACATAGGAATGCCCAAAACTATCAGATTTTAACATGGATCCATAGCCCTTAACCTTGACAATCTAGGGAGGTAACATGCATGATCGATTGTGACCCAAATTTGTCTAGATCTATGATTCTTGCTTCTTCCATGCTATAGTAACCTCCCTAGTGTGGAAAAAATGTGGGAAGTTGCTTTTCCACTTTTGCAGGCAAGATGAAAATCCTAGAAGCCAAAGATCTTCACCAAAGAAACCCAGGACCTCGTATCCTCAAGATTTCACTTGTTTGACCTCATCCATACCTTCAAAACCACTTCCCCCCATTCTTCCATGTTCAAGTAACTCCCCCAATGTGGAAACAGGGGGGAAGACCTTAAGTGCCTTTAAATAGCCTTCAAACATGTTCAAAATCAACCAAAAACTTGCAGAATCGAAGCCTACAATCCTAGGGACCTAGAAACCTAGTCAAAGTGCTCCAAAACCATCCTTAATTCATCAAATAAGTGTCCCCCTATTTTTCCACACTAACAATACTGTGCCTAGCATGGAAAAAGGGAAGGAAGTTATTTCAACATCTATAAACCCTTAAAATGACCTAAAATTGCCTTAGAATGGAGCTGGAAGATGCATAAGTTCCAAATCTAGACTCCAACCACTTATTTGACCATGTTTGACCTTATTTTTGCTTGGATTTTGGTTCCCCATGCAAACCCCCCTCTTTTTCATGCTAGCCAACATGGAAACAAGGAGGGAAGGCTTTAAAACCTGCTTTTTAGCCTTTTTAGACCTCCAGGGAGACCAATTTTGATTGATCTAACCCTACAATGCCTTGGGAAGGTCCTAAGACCTCAATTTTGGACCTATAAACACCCTAAAACCTATTTTTCTTATTCTCCATACTAAGGGCCCTTATTTCCATGCTGAGCCCAGTGTGGAAGACTCAAAGCACTTGATTTTTGGGTCTAAACAGCCCAGAAATAGCTCTGATTGATGCCTAAACTCATCTAATATTCCTATCACCTCAAAACATGGCTCGCTAAGGCCTAAAACTGGAAAAACTTAATCATTTTTTACCTATATTGACCAAATTTACTTGATTTTGACTTATTATGTAATGGTTTGCCTTATTTTTAGACTTATATTGCCTTATGAACATGATTGACCTTCTCTAGCCTCTATACAACCATATATGTTCATTTTTTACCTTATTATAGCTCTATTTGTCCTTGTTTGGCATTTAAATGGTATCAAATACTAGGGTTTGACCTTCCCTAACCACCATTTGACACCATATGACCATAGCCCACCAAGGCCTTAAACTGGCATCATAGTCCACCAAGACTATAAATTGGTATCATGGCCCACTAAGGCCTTAAATTGGTAAAATTATGACTTTTATTGATCATTTGTGGCCTTACTCCTTATATTTTCCCTTGGTTGACCTTTATGTAACCCTTGTTCACCTCTATTAAACTTTTCTTAATTGACCTCATCTAATTAATGACTTTGGATGGCCTTCATTACATTGGATTTACATGTGTTTTATGGTATTTTAACATTATTTATTTACTTTTACCTAGGTGTCACTTAATATGCTTTTTGTTGATGTGCAAGATCAAAGTATTAGTACCTAGGAGCAAATCAATTTACCTTTGTGTCTACATGGACCTCACAGTGATATTAAATGGTGTGTCAACTATGATTGCCTAGATTTTGAGCCTAAGAGCCTTGTAGACCATATAGCCTCAATAGAGAAACCTCTATAATGCCTAAAAACCTAGCCAAAACCCTTGACTTAGAAGTAGGAGAACTAACTGAAGACCCTATAACTGAGGTTCCTATCACAACATATAGTGGTAAGGAGAAACCCCTTAAATTAAGTTCCTCACTAGAGCCTCGATGTGTCCAAGACATCACTAAATTCTTATAACACAACATTAAGGCATTCACCTAGTCATATGAAGATATTCCCAACTTAGACCCATGTCTATTCTAGCACAACATCAAACTAGATCCTAGCATTAAACCAATTAAGCAAAAGATATGCAACATTAGACTTGATTTGGACTTGACAATTCATGATGAAATCTCAAAGCTCTGCCAAGCAAGTTTAATTAGGGCTATTGATTATGTAGAATTCTTATCCAACATAGTGGTAGTCCCTAAGAAAAATTGGAGTATCCATATTTGCATTGATTTTTTAGACCTAAATAAAGCCACCATCAAGGATGAGTTTTCTTTGCCTAGTATTGATCAACTTATCAATACTATAGTTGGACATGTCTTGTTGTCCTTTATGGATGAATTCTCGGGATATAACCAAATTAGGATCAACCCAAAACATCAACTTAGCACAACCTTTAGGACCCCATGGGGTACTTTTTGTTATACCATGATTCCCTTTGGCCTCAAGAATGCCAAAGCAACATACTAGAGAGCCATGACCTATATCTTCAATGATTACATGTTAGGTTTGCTTAATGATTATGTAGATAACATAGCTATGAAGTCTAAAATAGCCAATGACCATGCTAATGACCTAGATCTTGTGCTTACACAATGCCTTAAACATGAGCTTAAGATCAATCCTAAGAAGTGTGTCTTCGATGTCAAGACCGGTAAGATGCTTGGCTTTGTAGTCTCTAAGGTAGGGATACATGTAGATCCTGATAAGGTTAAGGCCATATATAAATTTGCAGCACCTACCAACCTTAAATAGCTTCAAGGATTATAAGGTAAACTATAGTTTATTCGTAGGCTTATCACTAGGCTTACAAATAAGTTACAGCCCATGCATCATTTGCTTAAGAAAGGAGTTCACTATAAGTGGATGGCTCAATGCTAAGAAGCCTTTGAAAACCTTAAGCAAAATTAACACAGCTACCTACATTCTATCCTCCATAAAGGGGTAAACCATTTTACATTTATCTCACCATTTCTGATACATCCATTGCCTCTCTACTCTATCAAAAATGTGATGATGGAGCAGAAATGCCTGTATACTACCTCAACCATGCATTAGTAGCCCACAAGACCTGATACACTAAACTAGAGAAGCATTGTCTAACACTAGTCTTCTCTTTAAAGAATTGAAGACACTACCTCTTTAGAAGCCAAGTCAACATAATTTGCAAGGACAACATACTCAAAGCCATAACGACCAACATCTACAAAAGTAGTCATATAGCTCAATGGAAATCCATAACTACAAAGTTTGACCTCCATTACATCTCTCAATCCTCAACAAAAGATCAAGCAATAGTCATACAGATAATAGTTTCACCTGTTGATGACCAAGCAACCATAGATCCTAAGTTCCCTAATGAACACATTAACACAATTATCCAAGTGCCTGAGGGTTATGAAGCAATCATGAACTTTGATAGAGCTTCAATCGCCCATGGGCCTAGTGCTACTGCCATCATAACATTCCCATCTAGTGAAATCCAATCCTTTGCCTATCATTTTTGGTTCCCATGTACCAACAACATAGCTGAATATGAGGGTTTGATCAGAGGGATTATGGTAGCACATGACCTAGGAATTAAATGCCTAGCCATCAAAGGTAATTCACAACTCGTGGTTAACCAAGTAACTGAAGTCTATGCATGCAAAGCTAAGCACTTATAACCTTACTATGACCTAGGAAAGTAATTATTACAACAATTCATAAATGTTGATATCCAACACATGCCTCAAAACAAAAATTTCATAGCTAATGCAATTGCAACATTAGACCTTAGTGTGATGCCAAATGTGTTCAGCAAGTTTTCCACCTTAACTGTGAACTATGCTACTCCCATTACACAAAACATTGAGGATACCTTTGTGGTCATCATTCATACTACTCCTTCCAAGGTCTGGTATGATGATATCAAACTTTACCTTATGCATGGTGAACCCTCATAGGGCCTAACTACTTCTTAGAAAAACGCCATATGCAAGGGATCGAAGTAGTATGTCATCGCAAGTGATAACACATTATGTCAACAATCCTATGATGGCATACTCCTAAAGTGCTCAGGAAATACTAAAGCTAGAATAGTCCTAAAGGAGGTTCTCGATGGTGTTTGTAACAGACATATAGGACCTAGAGCCATGGCTTCTAAGATTAAGCAATTAGGTTACTATTGGCCCCATATGGAAAATGACTGCCTACAAAAGCTTTAGCGCTGTGACACATGCCAACGGTATAGAAACTTGATACATGTATACCAACTAAGTTGCCTATGACCCAAATAACATGGTCGTTTCAACAATGGGGGTTGGATATCATTGGACCCATAACGCCTAAATCTACCATAGGGCATAGCTTCATCATCATCACAATCGAATACTTTTCCAAGTGGGTTGAAGCTATTCCCCTAAGGAAGACCACATTTGAACATGTTTGCAAGTTTATCCTAGACCACATTATAGCTCATTTTGGCATACCCATGGCCATAGTTATAGACAATGGACCTCAATTCAGTAGCCAAGAAACCAACGATTTCTATCACAACCTAGGCATTAAGTATTCTTTCTTATCACCTTACTACCCTTAAGCCAATGGATAAGCAAAAGTGAGCAACAAGGCCATCATCAACTTGCTCAAGAAGATGCTCAACAATAGCAAGCAGAAGTGGCATGAGTGGCTTGTCCATGCACTATGGGCATATAGAACAATCTATCACATAGAAACTGACATAACCCCTTATAGCCTTGTTTATGGTTCTGAATTTGTTTTACCTCTTGAATTGTAGGTGCCATCACTCCAAGTAGCCTTGAATGACTTCATCAACAACAAGCAAAGTAAGGAGTTGTGGACAATAGTGCTGGATTCAGTAAAGGAGTGGCATATGCAAGTGCTTGCTCACATTAAGCACTATCAAGAGAGGCAGAAGCAACAACATCACCATAACCTAACCATGCACAAGATCAAGGAGGGCAGCCTCATCCTCAAGGCCATCCGTGAGCATGCAAACAAATTCTTAGCCAACTAGAAAGGGCCCTTCCTTGTCACTAGAGCCTATGGAAATGGAGCATTAAGAATAGCCGACATGGATAAAATGAATTGGTCAATCTGTTTAATCATTCCTATCTAAATCCATATTACATGTAGTCAATAGATTTTCAACAAGTGAGCCACCTTTCAATGGTCTACTACAACCTTAAACTAGCAACACAGCCTGCTAGGGCCTTAAATTGGTACCATGGCCCACCGTAGCCTTAAACTAGCAACATTGGTGACCTGGATAACTTGATTCTCATGTGGCCTTTATGCATTGTAACATGAAAATATGTATTGTTGTTTTGCATTCTTTGTTGATGCCTCTTAGGTCAATCCTCCAGAAATTAATAAAGAGGGGCCATTGAAACACCACAAAATTTTGCATATCATAACAAGTCTTTATCATGTATCTTTCACCCCATGAAACCCAATAAAAAATTTCATTATAAATGTGAAAATTTTAACCCACAATGGGCAATTTCACATACTGTATACTTTTAGGATTGACAAATGCATCATAAGTAGTCAAAGCCTCATTCCCCAAGTGAAAAAAGTCACCTAATGTCTATATTTGGGCTTGGGGGTCAAAAATAACTTTTGGAATGCCAAAAAATGTAATTTGATGGGTTTTATGGGGGGTAGACATTTTTCTACACTGAAAACACATGTAGGGGGGTAGATCTCACCTACCCCCAACATGGAAGGATGGGGGATTTGAAAACTTTTTCCCCTTCAACATGGAGACCAAAGGCACATTTTCGAAACTTTTTCTTCAAACTGGAAAGTTTTTCCCTAGCTTGGGAACTTTTCCCCTAGCCTGGCAACTTTTCCCCCCAGCTTGGAAACTTTTCCCCCAACTTGGAAAGTTTTCCACCAACGTGGAAAATTCAAACCCCTAGCATGATGGCCACAAGAAGCAAAATTCATCAAGTTATGCACTTCAACATTGGCTAGCCACTTTGACAAGCATGGTGGAGACCTCAGCATGGAAGATTCATCCCCAACATGGAAGGGGTGCCCTAATTACTATTTTTAGTAAACAAAATGGCCATGGGAGGAAGCACTTACTATTTTTAGTAACCCTCCAAATTTGGACAACCATTTCAATTGAATTTGGTAGCCAATTTGTAGCAAATTTACATCAAATTTGCATCCATTTTTCATCCTAATCATAGGTAATTTGCAGCCCCATTTATGGCCCAAAGACCTTATAAAAGCTAGCCTCCAACATCATTGAGAGGTTCCCAATTCTAGAATTTTTCAGCAAGCTCCACATTTTTGACAAGGTTGAGCAAATTTTGACAAACAAATTTTCAATAGCAATTTTCACATACACAACTCCATGCCTAGGGCATTTTTAATCACTCAAGAGCTCTTGCAAGTTCCCATACTTGCAGTCTCTTGAACCCTAATGTGGAAGCATTGAGGCCTTGAGATTTGGTGGATTTTGGTGTTAACCCTACACTTCTGGGACTCCAAACCCAGTGCAGAGAAACTTAGCATCCAAATATTCCCCCTTTCTAATCCCCTAGTAATGATCAAATTGCAAATCCAAGGTTGCAATAGTGAAGGGAGGTCCTATAGTATCAAGAGTGGCTTGGCACCTAGATCATGGAGCAGATCATCTCAACTTCTACGAGCTTTGAACTCTTGTACAAGTGGATTCCTTTTTTGCTCATCCAAGCACCATTTGTACACATTTCTCTAACTTATTCTTTATTCATTTCTCCATAAAGTTTTAAGTTTTGAGTTTTGTGTTCAAAAATAGATTTATTATTTGTGCATCATTCGAATCTATTCATATTTCTACATTTTGCATCTCTCCCAAGTCCCTGGTTGATCTGCCGAACCAACTAGGGCACCCCGAATCCCATTCTTATCATGAATGCCCTCAGGGTTTTGGGTTGAGGAATTGCTTGCAACTATGATCCTTGATTTCCATTCTAGCAAATTGAGGTTTTTGGTCACAACACCTTGAAGTTGTGTCTTCACCTCTTCTAGCACTAGGTCCAAGGAGGGACCAAAGTTAAGTTCTTGAAGAACCATACTTTGAACCTCCTTAGAACAAATTTATCATAGGCAAGCCTCAGTCAAGGTAACCTCCAAATTTGGTCTAGGCCCTGCTACTTCATCTCATTCAAATCGGTCAGTTTCTTCTCTAGAAATCTGGCGAATAGATTCCACGTCAGCCTCCTCCTAAAGAGGTCCTATGGCATGAGTTTTGACCTCTCCCTATTGGGGCTGATGTGGCTATTGGTCCATTACCCCTCATGGTCACCTATCCCATGGTCAAGGTGGTCCTTCTTCTAGTATTCTCTTTGGCACCATCTATGCTCACAACCATAGCCAAGGATTAGTACTTCATATATAACTTATAACACTTTGATACCTTATCTCATTAGCTAGTTACACTTAGACTTGTTGTTATCATGGCAGATTGATTATTTTAATATTATTTTATTATAATGGCTCCCTAAGTTTTTTGGTGAGGTTTAACTTAGCTGACTTAGTGATATATAATATTATTTTATTAGTTAAACAATGTGAAAGTTAGAAAAATTCTTAAAAAATTTCTATTAGAAACCATAGGTTTGTGACCCCTACAACATAAAGCTCACCTCCAGTAGTTGCAAGGTCAAAGAATGAATGAAATTGGACAAGCACTTAGGAAGTTATGGTCTCAAGAAGGCTCAAGACTCTCAAAATTGAAAAAACTTCCTTGGCATTTGAAAGTAAATGTGAAAATTTTCTAACTCCTGTTGTGCTTATATAGTGTTTTTTTATGTTGCATCAATGAGGATGCGTCGACACATCAGGCTGCATTGACAAGGATGCATCAATGCAACTAAAAAATAAAAATATTCACAATAAAAAAACTAAGAAAAAAGGATTTTTTCTATGAAATGGGGATCCAAAGGAAGCAAGAAAAGCCTAGAGTAGGATCAATGCTAGAATAGGGCTAGGAATAAGTTTGGAAAAGGAGATTTAGGAGAGAATTAAATGCCAAGGAATGCAAAAATGGATGCTTCATAGTGGAAAACATAAGTTTTTTAAAACAAAATGGCTAAGGAATAAGAAACTTAACCATCCCAACCGAGTATGCAAGTGGGTCCTCCCCATACCAGGCTCATGCCCTTAATGCCCTTGCATGTTCTCAAACCAAGGAGTTCATGGCCTTCAAGGATGATTAATGGTTGTGGATTGTTAAGAAGTGAATCACCAAAGAACCCATCCAAGAACTAAGATGCTGTCAAATGGACACATCAACTTAACCATGAGAAGAGGCAGTGAGGTGGTACATGGAAAGAAGAGGTGGATGAGAGAGTATGGAATGGAGTCCTACATCATGGTCACATGAAGACCCTTGTGGAAAAGGTGATTAATAAGACTTAATGACTTCCATCCTTAGTCTGAGTCAAGACCGTCCATGACCAATTACTTTTCATTCACACATTAGATCATTGTACCCTCCAAGGTACAAGAACATCCCCACACTCATCATTCAAAGAAAGAAGAAAAGAAAAGAAAGAAGTGAAAAGAACCTTAGTTAGAGGAATGCCTTCAAGCATGGGCAACATTTCTTTCCAACCCCCATAACCAATGCTTGTAGCTCCTTATTGTGTCTAAGGGGTGTGCTATGAATTACCATCATTTTTTTTATCAATGAAAACCACAACATCTAAAAACATGACTTCTTGTTTATTGGTCAATGGAGGAATGGTGAGGAATCCATGGAAATACTCATGCAACCTTAGAGGATAGGCAAGTATAGAAGTGACAAATGCCCTTGAAGCCACACCCTTGTTTATCCACGTAATTCATCCCAAGTTTGGAATGCACCAAGATCACTAATTCATTACACATTTTATTAAGAAGGCACTACATATTTCCAAAATGAAGAAACACCATAGAGTTGTGTGGAGCAGTGAATGATGTAGACTTACTATCTGTTATCATGAAAAAAATCAATGTCTCATTAAGAAATGTCAAAATTCTAAGATAAAATCCTAGCCATTTACAATCAAGTAGCTATCATTGGTACCCAAGTCTTAACGGCAATAAAGAAAGAAAAGGAAGAAACATAAGAAAACGTTCAAACTTAGTCAAAATATAGAAAAAATTGTAAAATACTCAAGAAAATAGAAAATGTATTAAAAATGATGTAAAACAAAAAAGTTAAGAATTGAGAAACCACTTATATCATATCAACTTGGATGGCCATCTCCCCCATGACCAAGTTTGAAGGGGGAGATTTGAAAAATCAAGCGTACTTGGCCATCGATTAAGGAATGATTTCCATTGGCTATTTTGAGTTACTGGATGTTGATCAAAAGTCTCTTCCTTGGGTTGTCAAGATGGTAGATTATCATGGCCTTGGATGGAAGGGTTTCATAGATAATATAAGGGCCCTCCCATAACATTTAGAATTTTTTCATTGAGGCACATGCATGGGGTTCCAGTAGAGCACCTTATCTCCTAGTTGAAACTTTACCCTTCTAATCTTGAGGTCATGGCATTATTTACTATGTTCCTTATGCACTTCACTTGATAACATGGCCACTAATCTATTATCATCTAGCATATGTTGAGATTCATTAACCTTTCTTTTTGGACTAGAATTAGGTCCAAGTTAAGGTCACAGGTCATTGAAAGTGTACGGAGTTCAACTTAGATGGGAAGTATTGGCAATTTTCCATATACCAGCTCATAGGGAGAGTACCCAATAGGAAGTTGCCATGTTGAACAATAAGCTCCAAAGACATCATTGAGCTTGGTGCTCCAGTCCTTCCTAAATTTGCTAATGGTGCAAGTTAGTATCTTAGTAATTTTCCTATTAGTAACCTTGGCTTAACCATTGGATTGGGGATGGTATGGAGTTGTTAGTTTATGTTCAACCCTCAAGTGTTGCATGAGCTTTTGAAAAGTGGCACCCGTAAAATGTGTTCCATTATCTAAAATCAATGCCTATGGCACATCAAACTTGTTTACAACATTTTGTTTTATAAACTGGGATACCATAGAGGATGAACAATTGATCTAAGAGGTCACTTATATGATATTAGCTTGGATGGCCATCTCCCCCATGATTGAGTTTAAAGGGGGAGATTCAAAAAATCAAGTGTGGTTGGCCATTGGTTAAGGCATGATTTCCACTAGCCATTTGTGGCTTAAGGAAAGGCTTGAACTGCTAGGTGTTGACCAAAGGTCCTTTACTTCGACTATTAGGATGGTAGATTATCATGGTCCTAGATGGAAAGGTTTCATAGATAATGTAAGGGCCCTCCCATAACATTTAAAATTTTGTTCATTGAGGCACGTGCATGGGATTCTAGTAGAGCACCTTATCTCCTAGTTCAAACGTTACCCTCCTAATCTTGAGCTCATAGCATTGTTTACTATGCGCCTTGTGCACTTCATTTGATAATAGGGCCACTAATCTATTCTCATCTAGCAAGTTGAGATTCATTAACCTTTCTTTTTGGGCTAGACTTAGATCCAAGTTAAGGTCACAAGCCACTAAAAGTATACAGGGTTCAACTTGGATGGCAAGTGTTGGCAATTTTCTGTACACCAGCTCATAGGGAGAGTACCCAATAGGAAGTTTCAATGGTGAATGATAAGCCCAAAGGGCATCGTTGAGCTTGGGGCTCCAATCCCTCCTATATTTGCTAATGGTGCAAGTTAGTATCTTGGTAATTTTCCTATTGGTATCATCAAGTTAACCGTTGGCTTGGGGATGGTATGAAGTTGTTAATTTGTGTTCAACACCAAAGTGTTGCATGAGCTTTCAAAAAGTGACACCCGTGAAATGTGTTCCATTATTTGAAATCAATGTCCATGGTACACCAAACCTATTTACAACATTTTATTGTATAAACCAAGCTATCGTAGAGAATGAACATTTGGTGATAGTCATAGCTTTCACCCATTTAGTACAATAGTCAACAACCATGATGCTATGGGCCTTCCCATGCTCCAACTTCCCCATGCTTTCTACATATAAACTTGTGAGGACCTCAACTAGTTCCATGCACATTGTTGATTTAGCCTCATTTTCAATTGTCAACCACTGATTGCCTTCTTGTTTGGTGGTTGTTACATATAGGCACTTTTGAATTTCTAGGACATCCATACACTAATTGCATAACTTAAGTGATGTGCTCTTTATGGTCCATAGTTTTTGCACACAGTGGCAATCTATGTCAATTGTATGCAATGCATGAAACTTTCTTCTTCTCAATTTTTCCAAATTCATTTTCCTTGAAAATTTCCAAGGAAAGGTCTCTAATCCCCAACAGTGCATCTATAGTGCTTGACCATGCTCTTCCCATAATGATAGGGAAGTCCCCTTTATTATTCACATGGATTATTAAGAAATCAGTAGGATATGATCACCCATAAATGGTGGTCATGGTGTCCTCTACAAATCTCAAAAAAAAAACAATGATGGACTGGTCACGATTTGTACGTTTCTTGTTAAAATAAAGTTAACTTTAAAACCTAAGCCCAAAAAAGCCTTACATGGTTCATTTCCGATAATCTATAAGAAGATAAGAGGGCTCTTAAGATTAGATCTCTTCCTAGCAAGATGGCTAGCCTAGATCCAATCTATGATCGCATGGGTTGACATGACAGTGTGCAATTGGAGGGCATTTTAATTTGAATGTTGCTTGGTAGTAATTTCAAAAGCAGAAGTAGCAAGATCAATAGCCACAAATGTTTGTGAGGGCTTTTGGGACTTTTGGGGCTATTGGTTCTGAAGAATGATCATTTGCGAAGCTTAGATTTAGAACCACTCGACTAAGAAGCTGGTTGTAAGTTTACGACTCTTGTAGCATTTCTCTGCTATGGCTAGGTAGGTATCTCACCCTACATGAATGGAGTAGGTGGTGAAGGAGTTGAAGATGGAAGTGTAGGAGTAGAAGATGGAAGTGCAGGAGTAGAAGAGTGTGGAGGAGGATAGTAGGAAGGATGTAGTATTCAGGAGGATAATAGTGATGTGGGAAGGATGTGTGATTGGAGGAGTCATGTGGACAGATGGGCTACTGAACAAAGTACCCATATGAATCAAGTTGATGATAAAGGTATTCCTACCTTGGAGGTGGCATCCCCCATGACTATGGGTGTTGCCACTACTAGTATTATTCCTAAGGTTGAGGTGGTGCTCCACTTATGAATAAGGCAACCTCCTGGGTCCTTGTCATTTTGCCAGTGTACGATTCAAAGCATACACTTCAAATTCTTGTACGTGTGACACAATAGGGCAACATCGCTTTGGATGTTCATATTGGCATATGTCACAACTATCAACATTGGACCCAGAATTTGCAACCTCCTCTACTACTACAACTTTGCCCTTAGCTTTATGATGTTCATGTTTAGCCTCTTTTTTATTCCTTCGCTCACCATTACTACCTCCTTAATCTATGTATTCCTCTACAATCTTCAAAGCAATTTGAAACTTCTCATCTAAGGAGTTCCACATCTTATCAACCTTAGACGATATTTCACTTATAAATTTTTTGGATTAGTAAGATTTTCCTCTGCA
This sequence comes from Gnetum montanum, assembly GCA_015680685.1. NCBI lineage: Eukaryota > Viridiplantae > Streptophyta > Gnetopsida > Gnetales > Gnetaceae > Gnetum > Gnetum montanum. The sequence goes on along the minus strand of MNCI01025223.1, from coordinate 143,746 downwards.
CCACTTCTTCATTTTTACAGAGATGAACCTCCCTCTTATCAATGGAAGGTTCTCTGTTGTACTTTTCTACACTTTTCCATTTTTTCAACTCTCCTTCCTCTTTGGCCATTTACTCAATGAGCCTTTGAATCTAATGAGCCCTTACCTTAAAAAGTCTTCCTTAGGCATAAATCCCAAGGATTCTCCTTGTTTCAATTTTAAGCCCATCTATGATATGGCGCAACTAATCCCATTGGAAGTATTCATGGCATGGGCATCGATGCAACAAGGAATAGTATCTTCCCCTAGCTACATCCAAGGACTCATGAGTGCCTTGTTTCCATCTTTGGATTTGCCTCCTCAAATTGGACACTCTGGTATACATCTGATACTTATCATTGAATAGCTCTAACATTGTACTCCATCGTCAAATAGATTCTAATTCCAAGAACCAATATTAGCTCTCTAATTATTTGATGAATGTTCGTGGAAACAATTTCAACTTTTGCCTTTCATTTTCCACATTTGGCAAAGCATAGGCATCATGAAAGGCTTGCAGAGATTTTGTGGATCTGAATTGTATCTCCCTTCAAACTTGGGAATATTATTCATATCCAACCATTTGATACGATGATCCTTCACATGCCTAGTTGGTATCCTAACAACCTCTAAAATGTCAACATATTTGCTCATCATAGCCATAGTAGTCTCTATGGCCCTTATCATGGCCATGATGCCTATGATGAGTCCTACTATCCGTTCACGCTCTGTGATGTTCATCCCCATGTTGCTCATGCCCATGGTTTCTATTGTCCCGATGGTTTCTGCAATCATCCCTATTTTGATGATCTTCACCATGCTTTTTGTTGCCTCTACTTCCCCTATCAAAGTCGGAGGAGGAAGACGATGAGGATGACAAAGGTGAAGAGGAAGAAGAATCAAAGAATCAACACCAAAGTGATGCTTACTACTTCCTCTCTTTTCATATCTAATCACCAAGTTTACCTTCTTTTCGATGCTTGTCACTATTATTGGCATCTTTTAAGGCTCCTTGGTCTTAAGACCCATTTTGCCTATCACCAAGGTTGTCCACAATTGACTACAAACGTTGGTGAAGGAACTCACCATCAAAGATATGGTCAGTTGATGCTTGCCTTGGTATAACATGACATACTCAAAGCTACTCATGACATAATGAAAACCTGCTATCCTATTAAGCTTGCTCAATCAGAAAAACGCATT
>MNCI01025223.1:120780-142372 GCA_015680685.1 Gnetum montanum | reverse complement strand
TAACACTTTGCTTTGATAGATGCTTGCTGGTTCTGTAAAATCATGATCTAAACATCAGAGAGAGCTAGTGTATGAATGTTATCACATAACAAGGCATTTTGAAAAAGAATAAATAAGTAAAAACATAATATTTTCTCAAATGGCTACATCTAAGATTTACCCAAGACTTACAAATTTGGGTTTTCAGGCTAGCGCCCAGGCAACCCTAGCAGCACAGCCAGTACAGAAGTACTAAGAATCCTCCCGCAACCAACCAGCAAGCGATCCGGAATGCTCCAAATTCCACTCAAAAAAATAAATCTTTCGGACTTAAGTGTTGAAACCCAAGGTAGGCTTCGCTGACTAAGAATTACTGGGTTAATAATCCATCTGTTACCATCTCAGAACAAACATCCTAACATTTTGTTTAGTATCCAGTAGGATATTTGGTTGATATACGACCGTCTCTCTTACAAATACTCAACTATTATTTCTGGTCTCTATTACAAACCGTCTCTACAAATACCGAACTATTATGATCTCTATTACATAGCGTCTCTATTACAAGTACTAGACAAAACCATCTCTATTACAAATTATCATGTTACAAATCAATCGCTGACTCGGATTATGAAAAAGAATCATAGACGAAGAATAAAATAATGAAATTACAAATACTAAACTATTATCCTCTAGTAGAAATATTCACAATACCATCTGTATTGCAAATTATCAACCATTATCATGCTACTAATCAATTGTTGACTAGGATTACGAAAAAGTATCTTATGAGAAGAATAAAGTAATGAAGTAGTTATTGTCACAAAATGCACCAAGCAAATCGACATGAACGAGACATCCACTCGAATAATCCCGGTATCAAAGCCACCATTAAAACTCCAATAATGCATAAATTCACTAACTCGCCCTAAACAATATAAGCAAATCAAAATTCAAATATAAAGTTTAAAAATTAAAACAATGATTATCATCTAATACACCTACGGTACAGAAATCAAAAACAGTAACCCTAAATACACCTAAAACATACAGCCTACGTAACATTTTAGAAAAGCTCAAAAAGAATAAACATGCTCTTTTCATTCCAATGAAAATGCCGACTTATCTGTGGCTTGTGAACAAATAAATGTCATAATTAAATCCTAACCTGACCCCAAAAAATGTCCAATAGAACAAACTTAACCACAGTAAAACTAAATTTCAAAGTTGGTATATATCAAGGCAGCATGTAGAATAGAAAATGATCGGAAGTATCATAGCTATCAAACCCTCACTTAAAAGTCACACGCAAAAACAATCCAAAACGAATTTTCAACCAAAATCGTTAAAACCCAAAACAACCATTTGTGCCGTCAAAACAGCTTGCCGTACAGCAAAACAGAAGATGTGTGTGTTTAATATTTTATGGCAGCCTCTAAACGAACTTATGTTTTATTACAGGAGTGTATTTTCATGCATTACGAAACCATAACTATCAATTGCACTCTTAGAAGGCATAATCAAAGCCAGTTCAAAACGGGGTGAAATCCCTTAAAATGATGAACCTAACAAGACTAAGATTTATATAGTCAATTTCAAAAATATGTACTTTGATATAAATTTATGGGAAAATACCATTGGGACAATTATGTTACAACGTGCACCAATAATAAAAACTATTATCAATAAAATGTCAAAATAAACTTGAATAAACTTCCCTTTCTCAATTGTTTAATTTGGAATAGACTCAAAAATATAATTTTTAATATTACATCCCTTCTAACATTTTGCGCGTCACATTTACATAAATTATACATACACAAAATGCTGTTCGCACAATCTTTCCGTGTGGTGTGCAGGCCAGGATTTGACCTTAGGTCTTGAACTCTGTATTTTAGCAGAACTTCCAAATACGTCCACTTTCAAGCAAAACGTTAGGCTAAACACCCTTATCACTATTGTTTAGCCTTGCACGAAGTACTAGTCCCCAACTTTTGGGATTTTTCCATAAATCCAAAAATAGTAATACAAATACAAATACAACACACAATCATAGTTTCATTGGAATAAGAATATGCATAAACCTTTTAACATTCATAAAAGAATAAAAGATGGTAATTCTGACCCAATTGAGCAATAGTTTAAAATTATCTGGATGATAATAAAAACATAGAAGAGAATTGAGAGCCAAAATTATTTAGAAAATTGATTAATAAATCGTACAGCGCTTACCTTTACAACAATTTGAAAAGCATCTTCAAGGGTGACCGTTCTTTCACCGAACGATATATTTGAAAAGTGCTTTCTAATATTTTAATTCCATTAATAAGGAAATTACCTAACACTAAACACTATCGATAACAATATAAATTGCATGATTGATAAATAAACAATCATTCATAATAGTCCTTTGACCAATCAAATACAGGAAACTTCCGACATAGCTATTAAAAGAAATTCACTGTAATTTTTTCTAAATAGTGATACACATCCAATCTAATCTTCTGAATTTCAAAATAATGATAATGAAATATATTCAAGACTTACATAACATAGATAATTTGAAGCCTGTAAGTAATAAATGTAATGCTCAAACTCAGTTAAATTATTTGTAACATTAAACCAGCTGAATCCAATTGAAAATGTCTTGCCATTAATAAAAAAATTATGACATTTTAAAGAACGCACGTTTTCAGCTGCCAACCCCCTTGACTAACCCTGGCATGCTTCAACTGTTACATTACAAAATGATTAGACATAACCCCCTAATTTAGCCCATGAACCTGCCTTGCACTTTCCTTTGTCAAACCACAGACAACGAATCTCATGTCTTTATAAGACATCCTTTGCCAAAGTCAAGGGATGGGACCTTATTTGGAGGTTGCATTGTCGGCCAAAGGTGAAGTTTCTTGCTTGGCTGTTGGCTCATTGTGCAATGCTCACTTATGCTAGGAGATTGAAACTGTGACACACATTTTCAAGGAATGCCTGTCTACAAAGAGTGTAAGTTGATTCATGTGCATGTGATGTGGACTAAGATCCTACAGTATCAGTGTTGGGCAATGATTACACAAGGGCCCATCATTCAAAGCCACTTGCATGAGATTTCATTTTGGGTGAAGGTCACCTAGGAGATCTGGCTCCAGCAAAATGCACATAGTATTCATGCAAAGCAGCTAGACTCTTCCTACATATGCATCTTGAAAGCATTCATTTTGGGTGAAGGTCACCTAGGAGATCTGGCTCCAGCAAAATGCACATAGTATTCATGCAAAGCAGCTAGACTCTTCCTACATATGCATCTTGAAAGCATTCAAGAACTTTCACTCATGGGAAAACATCCATAAATGCACAATAAAAACATTTAACACTTGTCACTCCTTGCTAGATGGGCCAAATTGTGTGTTCTTCTACTTTTCCAAATATGCATACCCTCTGTTTTAAATAAACTTTATGATGTTGCATGACTAGCTTTTCATTTTTGGTTTCAATACCCTATAGGAATGCTTAGGGATTTTTGATTGGTCTAAGTGCTCATCTGTTTTGTTGAAGGATCTTCTACCCTCCATGATGATACTGCTGTTGTAATTGCTGATTTGAGAGTTAACCACTCTTGCTATATAAATGACCAGACTTTCCCTCAAAAACACTATTTAGCTAACCAAGGAGATAAGCCCATACCAATGTTCTTAAATTGGTAGAACAGAATCCAAATATTTTACTTCTCTATCGTTATTATACAAGCTCTTACAGATTCTTTTGAAGACCAAAACCGTGTAAGCCACACCTGGGTAGCAATATGTAAGACGCCATATAGATCATGTATAATTCAAGCCAATTTTATCCTGGAAACCTTGATATGTCATTCTCCTTTTGCTGGTAGTACTGGGAAGCAAAATATCAGTAAAACCAAACTACCTTCTGTAATGTTTTGACAATTGACTGACAATATGTACCTCCGAAAGAACTATATCGGCTACCTTCGTATTGTCTCTTGTAGACTTCCGAAGGTGGAAAGTTTTTACATCCCATGTTAAGAAAAGCATGAACTATTGAAAGGAAAGCTTCAAATCTCAAAAGCGTTAGTGCATCAAGTATTTAACCATATTTGCCGTAAAAAAAACTTTGAAGTTATGTGGATCGAAACACTTGATGATGAATTCAATATTCATCTTATTTCAATCACAACAGAAACAAGAATCCGAAGAAATTTAGTATAGAGATGATCTCACCAAAAACAAAACTTAATCGGCCACGTGTCTCCAATTTCTTACTGATGTCCATTCATGACACCTATATCAAATTTGATCAGAAATATAAAAGAAATAAAACAGAAATAAAATTTTACCTTTTTAACTCAAATCTGTTCAATTTAGATGTAACAAGTCTCAGCAGTTCGGAGCCATCTGGAGCATCTACTGCAGTTATTCAAGATGCACGAAACACAAAACCAAAGATGAGTTTGGTCCACAACTCCAATGGCAAATGCTGAATTTTTCCAATGATAGAATACAAAAACATTGAAACTATACAGAATTTTAACACATTACAGTCAAATATTCTTTGAAATTTCTTGATACAGAGACAATTCTCACAGCTTTTCAAACATTGTTCATAAGCTTACTTTGCACAATGTTGCTTGAACATCCATTATACAGTCAAAGTAAACTATTTCATACAATGGAAATTAAATTATTGCTAAAAACTGGGGATGCACATAATTTTGTTTGCTAGCGGGAAGAAAATCCACAGAAAATGCCATTCAGCTGTGAACCTACTGCTTGAAGTTCAATTGTATCCAACATCCTAAACAACGTACATGTTTAAAGATATAAAATGGCCAATGGTTAAAAAACTATTATTAGATGTTTCATTGGTGGAACTGTTAAACAAACTTTAGTATTTCGTTAATCGTTGCTCTTAAGCTTTTAGTCTTCAAAGTTCATCTTCATTTACCATTATAGAAAAGTGCAAATCACCACTTTGCAGCTTCCATGATATAGTTCATATTGTGCAAAAAGCATGAAATTCAATGAATTATCTCTCGGCAAACACCTGTTGTAGAAATGACACTAATCAGTACAATAAATTACTACATTACCTTCCCAGATGTTAACCATCCCAAACCTCTGAAGGCTAAAAATAAAAGAACTTCATCGCCACTTCCACCATCAATTTCTCTTGCAACAAAAACTTGAAAATTAAATGGCGTACACAATTTATATACAACACGGAAAAAAATTCAAATAAACAATAAAAAGCCCAAAATACAATCATTTCATAAACTGATCAGAAATGATACAACTTTGAATTTCAGGTACATACTTTGAAAAATCAAACAGATTCCATACAACAGCCCATTCGGCTACATACTTCAATTAATCATTTACAATTGGATCTTTCATCTGACAAGAAAACTCGCTGTTGTGCATGTCTCTGTACACTCCATAACAATGTTTAGCACTTCCAGGCAAATATTATGGATGGCACAATCATCTTTACAGCAGGAACATGTCGTCAGAATTAAAATGAATGAAAGAAAATGCCACTGACCATAAAATTCTGAGAGTTTCAGTGACAAGAATCATCAAAATCAACTACCAAAAGTGGTTTCACCTTTGAAGGATCGCCACTATTTTCCGTTCCAAGGAATCAGGGCTTTCAAAGGATCAGAGACTAGTTTGCCTCCAAGAAACAAGGACTCTTTAAATATTGCTTCGGCTGCCTGAAAAGACGATAAATAGAAAGAACTTCATCTCAAACCTGGAATCTACGAAAAGATGTAACAGCTCCTACAATATCATTCATGTGTTGATCATTGAAGTATGTACGCAATTGTACTAAACCTGCAATGATCGTTAACAGGTGGTAACATTGGCATCGCTTCCTTGGCTTCCGGTAAAGGAAACTCCTTGAACCAAGGATGATTCAAGGCTTCTTCACAGGATATTCTCTGAAATTATAAACAAATAACAAACCCTTAGAGAAAATGATTGACGTCACTTTTAATCAATAACCAGAATGTATATTAACAAGGCAAGTACAGAACCTTTTTTCTAATAACTAACCTTTTTAGGATCATACATGAGACATCTGCTTAGAAGATCCATTCCCGACTCTGTCAATGGAGGCCTTCCAGAAAATGGGGCTTGAAATTCATCCCTCAATTTATAACTGAATCTGAAATTTCCGTGTATGCAATAACAAAGTTAGAAATAGGAGAAAAATAACTCATAACTGAATTTCTCATAACTAGTGCTATGAGAAAGACACTCACCTTTCTCTTGGAAAGGATATTTTTGAGCCAGGCAAAGAAGTAAAATCCGGCCAAATCTTTTCATTAGGCTTCCCCAAAATTTTATATATCTGCAAAAAGAAAACATGCTATCTCGATTAATACACATAAAATAGAGATGCTTGTATCTATTAAAAAATCAAAAACCCACGAGGAAAACACCTTGGAAACTTATTCAACTACCTTTTTGACTTGTTCAATCTCCGTCTTAGCATCGAAAAGCGGTTTACTTGATAATAGTTCTGCCATAATGCATCCAACCGACCACATGTCAATAGCCGTTGAGTATTTTTTGGCACCTAGCAAAAGCTCCGGTGCCCTGTACCACAACGTGACCACGGTCTCAGTATAGGTTCTCAGGGGGCTTCCATACTGTCGAGCCAAGCCAAGATCACATATCTTCAGCTCTCCTTTGTTGTTATATAGAAGGTTTGAGGTCTTCAAATCCCTGCAGAAGAAACCACAAATAGCCACGAATGCTTACTACCAAGCAGGTAACATCAGAGACAAATTAAAAGCCTTTACTACAACTAATAATAGTAACAAGGATTAGGAGTTACCTGTGGAGAACCCAATTCTCGTGTAGATGATTAAGGCCCACCAAAAGCTGCAAGAGAAGGCATTTAACTTGACTTGTACTTAATGGCTTTTTGTTTACCTTCCTATGCTTTTCCAAAAAACCCTTCAAGTCATGCTCCATAAATTCCATGACCATAAATATGCTGTCTAAATCTTTGCCTACAACAACCTCCTTAACATTAACAATGGAAGGATGATTTATAGACAACAAAATATTTACTTCTCTCAATGCAGATATCGGAAAACCCTCTCTCTGTTTCTCCATTTTAACCTTTTTCAGAGCAACAATCTCACCCGTTTTCTTGTCCCTGGCTTTGTAGACGATCCCATAGGTACCCTCGTTAATTTTATTGAGCTTCTGAAACTCGTCCACGCTTCGGCAACCCCGCATCATATCAAAAGACCTAGAAACCCCTGCAGGTACTGGCGAAGACTCATCATCACCCACTGCTTCATCTATCGTAGATTCAACGCAATCTATGTCATCAACAGGTCTGTCTTGATGTTCCTCACCAATGGCACAACCGCTGCCACTAGAATTCTCAGTCTCCCGTTTCATATCCTCTTCATTGGTACTAATATCTCTCTGCTCACATTCTTCCGCTTGGGAGATTACAGAATTGCCCCGGAACTCAGGTGAAAGAGACCGGCTGGCGCTTCTGCGCTTGCTTCCCTCGCTGGATACGTTGACTCTAGGAGACCTGCTCATGCTTCTGCTACTGCTTGTGTTCTGTTCCATTGAAACCCTTCTCCTCTTCGTCTCCGCTTGGAAAGTTTCATCCTCATGTAAAGGGCTTTCAAAACTTGCCCAGCGAGATCCCGCAATACCATGACTCGGATCATAACCCCGAGGAGAATAAACCTCTTGCGGAACTTCAAGCTCTGGCGATGGCATGTACGCCCTTTTCTTGGAGGATCCATCCCCGTGAAGGGCATCTTCGTGCAGAATTTCACGCTCTGGAGATAGCCTGTCGCCTCTTTTCTTTGGCGACCCATTCCTTCCAACCTCACTCTGAATCGGCGAAAATTTGGCCCTTTTGGAAGATCCATCTCTAATATAACCAGCAGCCAAGGATTTTCTCTTTCTGCAAAAATCACTAGAAACCGCTTCAGAGGGTGAATCACGATCACTTCCACCACTCGAGATTTCTCCAGGTTCCCTTTCCCAGCCTGAGATGCGCGCACGATCTGTATTTTCACCATTTCTGTAACAAGAACGAGATTTCACGCTCTTTCTCGAAGAAAAATCGGAACCAGAATTTCTAACCCACGGACCCCTTTCGAGGGTTTGTTCCTGGACTAGGGTTTCGGTTTTGGGGTTTCGGAAATTGCCGCTGGATCTGTAATAATCGTCGTGGCGTTTGGCGGAAGAGGAGGACCAGTTCGACGACGGCCTGCTTTGGACTTGTGCCATCCCCATGAAACAGACGAGGATTTTGCAGCTACAACTAAGACTATACCAAACCAAACCCTAAAACAAAAGCCCTAAAAATCTGAAGAACAACAGCAAACAAAGAGAGGAAAAGTTCTGCAAGTTGCTAAAGAAAAGAATGTGCAGAATTTCAAGAACCAGACCGGATAGATGCAAGCCCTTGCAAAGCAATCCCTGTGGATGGATGCCGCGCCTGTCTGCTTTGCCTTCGCCTTCACACGAACACCACACGCAAAAAAAGAAATTCCCGATCCGCGTTTTCTGTTTGCCGTGTCTGCGCCTCCTCTTTATCAACGAATAGTCGCGCGCAATTATCTTAATATTTTTTTATATTCATGTTTGGAATTCGTTGCCGCTTGTGTAGCTGTTGATTAATAAATCCCTTTTGGCTTTCTCTCTCCCCCTTTTTTGTGTCCTTGGGCTTCCAAATTTTTTTATTTTAAAGAGCATTGTTTTGTTTTTTAAATCATGTGGACTTCCATTTGTTTTTCCAATAAGATTTTTGGTCGTTATTGTTCCGTAATTATCACATGGTTACCCATTATGCATAAAGGGGCCTTTTGTTTTCTTTTAGATGACTTTTTGTTTTCCTTAATTACCAATTTTTTTCCTTTTGGACAATTCTCGATTGTGTGCGCTAATTTTAAATGACTTTTTGTTTTCTTTAATTACCACTTTCCTTGTTTTCTTTTTTTTTTTTTATCAATAATACGTATAACCTAGTTCAAATTAGCAACAATAGGTCCATTAAAACTTTGTCATTCCAAATCAAAAGTATTACTTGCAGGGTAACACCTCATTGTTATTTAAACCCATACTCCTTAAGGTATTTTAAATGTTGGGGTGTTGAAACCTAAAATAAGTGAAACATAAGTACATCCAAAGATTTAAAGAAGTTTATCTAAGGTATCTTAAATGTGATTCAAACTAGCAACCTCTTATTTGTATAATTCATGTTACTATAGATGGCTCATTGATGAGAGCGGTTACTCTAATTATTATAGTGGTTATTATTAGAGCAGCTACTCTAATTATTAGAGCACGGTTACTTTAATTATTAGAGTGATTATTATTAGAGCAGCTACTCTAATTATTAGAGCGCGGTTACTTTAATTATTAGAGTGATTATTATTAGAGCAATTACTCTAATTATTAATGTGATTATTATTAGAGCAGTTACTCTAATTATTAGAGTCGTTATTATTAGAGCGATTAATGAGCCGCGATATCACGTCCTGCCTCATTTTCTATAAATAAGAGGTGGCTACCCTTAGCCAAACTCTTGCAGTTTTACCATTCCAAAGTTAAAATAATTTCTATGTGCCCATAGTAGGAGTCTTAAAGTGAACGGATCTTTATTCAAGCAAATTGTACCTAAGCACACATTTGTGTACAATAGTAAAGACGAACTTTATGATAAACCTTGCAGCATACAAATTAAGCTAATTAGTAATTAATTATTGTTGAATGTTCAATGCTTTCCTGGTTAATTAATCTCTCGCTCAACCTTTGATTCTCCTAGTTAAGTACACTCAATACGACCGCTTCGAGTATGTGTGTAGCGCTTGGTAACCCAGTAACGATTCGCGTTTGGTAATCCCAGCAGTGTTGCACTGGTTCAGGATGTGTACGATAAGTTGGAATGAATACTGATGTTAGGAATAGTTAGAACTTAGTTAGTGAATAGTTAATGAAAGTTAGTCATTTAGTCTCTTTACCTTCCCCTATTAGCATAAGACATTAAAAAGATAAAAGTTATAAAAATCATATACCTCAAGTTTACTTAACCGTACAACTGTGATAATACAAGTAAGTTTGGGAAGACAGTGATTGATTAACCTTGAGTGTTCCATTAAGGTGTGTAAGCACTTAGTCCTTGAAGTTTGATCGGATCGCGTGTGAGACACTCATATGCATATGGTTGAGTGTAGGGGTACCTCACCACTTATCATTGGCATCGTTGTCGGGGACTTAGTTGTTTGTGCGCTACGTAGAACATAGGAAATCATCCATATCGTTGGGATGCTAGAACGAACCCTTAGGGTTAATCAAGGAAAGATAAGACCGGTAAATCGTACACTGAATAAGACAAAATGTCTTCTTCTTCGCATAAGAGCACTTCACTGCCTAGAACTAACACAAGAGACAGTCGGTGGCATAACACACATAACCAAGATCTACCAGTTCCTCAACAGTTCTGTGTGGTATATATTCATCACAATGAGTATGTACCCAATTTTACCTTTATTCTCCATCAAGATGAACAACTGCGTTGGAGAGACTTAGAAGGTAACATAGTGTTGCCTCCAAACCGATCAGTCCCCAACATGCTCCTTCGTGCTCTCTCACGAATAGGCATGTCATTTTTGTACGCAAAATACGTTGCATGCGATCATGACACAAGGGATTATCATCCCACAGAAGTGCAACGTCAAAGGGACTTGCGACAGGAGAGTCACCACACATCCTTGAAGGGTAAATGACCTCATAACGCTCTACACGTCTTAAGCAAAATTGGGGGTGGTGAACCTATTTCAACAAGTTCCCCACCAAATGATGTTCCTCCTCCTAATGATGGTCAGGAGGTAGTGTATCAGAACCTACACTCCACAATTTACAACCCCGGTTTTGATACCCACGAACACAAAGTGTTCAAAGAAGGAATGCAAACACACAACAAAAGTGGATGTTCTGATTGTGATCATGATCATGGCCAAGACCACCGAAGCAAAGGTAGAAAACACCGTCATGGCGATGGTTCTCCTACTTCTTCACCTTCATCATCACATTCACCCTCTCCTTCTGTATTCAGACGCAGCCATAAGGAAACCAACCATGAGGATAAAGGGAAACAAAGTGAAAAACATCGACGAGATAGTTGAGAACGAGGACAAGGGCACTCTAAGGAATCAAGGTATGGAAGAAGGGAGAGTAGGGAACTGCGTAGACACCACAGATGCTATGAACAAGATGACCACAAAGAACCCCTACTCGCAACTAGAAGCATGTTAGATATAACAGAGGCCGTAAGAGTTCCCACAAGGCACCAAAAGGATAGTAGGATCAATAGGTTAGACATGAACAACATCCCATGATTTGAAGGGGGATACAATGATGATCCTCGAAATCATTTGCAAGCATTCCACAATGCATGTGCCTTGCAAAACATAGAGAACGAATGGCAAAAACTGAAGTTGTTTCCAAGGACACTAGTAAAAGAAGCTGAATGTTGGTACCAGTCCTTAGAACCGGAATCCATTTGGAGGTGGAGTACAATGTTAGAACTGTTTAATGATAAGTACCAAATGTACTCCTAGGTGTCTAACCTACGAAAGCAAATCCAAGGATGGAAGCAAGAAAATCATGAACCCTTGGATGCTACCATGGGCTATTATTACGCACTATTACATTGTTGCTATGGCCATGGTTATTCACAGTGGGATCAACTACGCCATCTTGTAGATGGACTTAGGCATGAAACAAGGAGAACCCTTGGAACGTATGCCCAAAGGAGATTATTAGAGCTTAGGTCTCATCAGGTTCATAGATTGCTAGAACAAGTAGCCAAGGAAGAAGGGGAGCTACATAAGTGAGAAAGTGTGGAAGAGTACAACCGAGATCCTTCCCTCCGCAAAAGGGGAGTGAGATTTTGTGAGGAGGAAGAAGAGTCACCACTTGAAGAGATGGTGAATAGCAAAACCTTATTGCTCCAAAAATTAACAACAAAAATGTTAGCAAAGGTGGACCAAATGTGGGACTCCCTAAATAGTAGGTTTGAAACTGTTCTTAAAGTTGTAGAGGAGTTTAGGGAGTGAGGTAGTGACTATGACAAAAAGAAAAAGAGAGAAATGAACAATGCACGTAACAAGGGTAAGGGCAAAATGGCCATCACCAAAGAGGTTGTGGATTCAGACACAGACAATGACGATGGATGTGAGATATGCCAATACAACCATCCTAAGGGATGTTGCCCAGTGATCTCGCATCTATAAGAGTCTGGGGTGTATGCACTCAACCCACGACTTAATAAACAGCAAGCACCCCGACGGTTACCTTATCCCCAAGGTAACCCAAGGCAGTTCCACCAACCGTCAACGTATTATCCAAGTGGAGTCCACATCATCCATGTATTCATAAATTTCTATGGTCTCTCTTAGCTTGGAACTATATAGTCCCTTTCTTAACAATAAAACTATTAACAAACCGGTGACTAGGCATTTCTCAAACTGAGGAAGGACTCAAGGACTGAAAACAGTATGACTTCAAGGGGATTTGATGCATTTGTGTTAGCCATTCTCTTGGGTGCTTGGATGTTTTCTTCTTGAGTTTTCCTTACCATTCTAAAATTGCTCCATTATCAGGAAGCTGAGCTAATAAAAATAATAAGTTTTTGCATGGTGTGGTTCTCATGTAAAAAAAAAAAAAGAGGAAGAGAGAGAAAAGTGAGAATTCAAAGCACACCCCTTAGACAAAATAATCATCTGGGCCACAAGCACTGGTTATGGAACCAAACAAAACATGTTCCCTCTAACGAAGGCCCTTTCTCGCTTCCTACTTTTCCCTTTCTTGTTTCATCAGAATGGTGGTGCCTCGTTGGTGGAAACATTCTTGTTACTTCAGGTGGATGGCTTGGCCAAATGTATTCATGTGAAGTCACTGGAAGTGGATTGTTTGAGGCTGGATTTGGAATGAGATCTACTAAGTCACATTAACCATATGTGCACAAGGGGCTGTACACCACCTTGTTCTTGGGACTCCATTCCATTCTCTTCTCCTCATCATTCTTCTCCATTATCCACCTCATTGTTGGTTGTATCAATAATCTATATTTTGGTTGATGCATTGTTTTCTTTTTGGTAAACTCTTGTGGTTAAGACTTTAACTCTTGCTCCCAAATGACATTTTTAGAGCCTATAGATTCTTTGAATGTAGGATTGTTAGGGCATTAAGGGCATGAGCCTGGCATTCCTAATTGGTGCATCATTTAACTTCTCTCCCTTAAACATTGCGGCAATCACCATTTGTTTTGTTCATTACCACCTCTGACATCCATTTTATCAGTGTTGTCGTTGTTTCTTTTTCTCCATCTATTCCTTATCTTTTTCCATTTTATCGCTCCTAGAGGATTGCTCTTAGTCATGGGGGTCCTGGTCCAATTTTTTCAATTTTCTTCTAACCCCTATACCTTGGGTAGTCACCAGTGTTATATCTCCAGAATCTGTATTAGCCATATCACAACTTAGCCAATGGACCATACACTAAGGCAAGGTATCAGCTGCATTGGGATTTATTTATCCTTGCTAATATGCAACTGTGTTGTGTGTGTAGATGGCAATCATACAACAATGGATTGGAGCTAAAGGAAACACTTAGGATGGACTAGTGCTGGAACAGTTATGCAAGGAACAAGATTGATGGCGTGGTTATGGACGAACGATGGAAGGCGCAATTTTGGCGTCGATAGCAAGACATCTTCTTCTCTCTTCTCTCTCAGTTGCCAAATAAGGCTAGATGTCAAATGTATATAGTGTTCACTCTTGTCATGAACACTAATATTACCATGTATTGTAATGTTGATCCGTTCACATGTCACCCCATTCACCACTACTGTCATTCGAGTCAATAATCCCATACCTTCCCAATATTTTGTAAGAAACTTGAGGATGAGTTTTCATTCAGTCATGGGGGTATGATGAGCTGCAATATAGCGTCCTACCTCATTTTCTATAAATAAGAGGTGGCTTCCCTTGTTCAAGGAGTTAGACTTAGACCCTTAGCCAAACTCTTGTAGTTTTACCATTCTAGAGTTAGAATAATTTATGTGTGCCCGCAATAGAAGTCCTAAAGTGAACGGATCTTTATTCAAGCAAATTGTACCTAAGCACACATTTGTGTACGGAAATAAAGACGAACTTTATGATAAACCTTGCAGCATACAGATTAAGCTAATTAGTAATTAATTATTGTTGAATGTTCAATGCTTTCCTAGTTAATTAATCTCTCTCTCAACCTTTGATTCTCCTAGTTAAGTACACTCAGTACAACTGCTTCGAGCATGTGTGTAGCACTTGGTAACCCAGTAACGATTCACATTTGGTAATCCCAACAGTACTGCATTGGTCCAAGATGTGTACGGCAAGTGGGAACGGATACTGGTGTTAGGAATAGTTAGAACCTAGTTAGTGAATAGTTAATGAAAGTTAGTCATTTAGTCTCTTTACCTTCCCCTATTAGCATAAGACATTAAAAAGATATATGTTATAAAAATCATATACCTCAAGCTTACTTAACCATACAATCGTGACAATACANCAGATCGCACGTGAGACACTTGTATTCATATGGTTGAGTGTAGGGGTACCTTGCCACTCATTAACGGTTATTCTTGGGTTACTCCTAGGCCTATAAATATAGTGCCCAGGCGCACAATAGGGAGTAATTCAAAAGAAGGAGTCAAAAAGAAGTCAAGGAAGAAGAAGTCTGAAAAGAAGTCAAGGAAGCAAGTCTTTCAAGCGAAGTCTTAGAGAACTCTTTTATGAGTCAAGTTAGAGTATTTTCTAAGTGGCCACAGCAGGAGGTCTAACTGTGGACAAATCTTTATTCGAGCATTATGTACCTAAGCACACCTTGTATACAGCAATAAAAACAAGCTCTTGAATTCATCCTTGTAGCACTTGAGATTTATTTTCTTGCTCATTTCCTTTATTCTATTTTCTTCTGCACTTTACATTTTTGTTAGTAGCACACACAGTATGATCACTTTGAGGATGCGTGTAACACTTGGTAACCCAGTAATGATTAGCGTTTTGTAATCCTAGTAGTGTTGCGTTGGTTTAGGATGTGTACGGCAACTGAGAATGGATATTGGTGTTAGGATTAGTTAAAGCCTAGTTAATTAGCAGTTAGGTTAAATTAGTCACTTAGTTAACTCTCTCTCTCCTCCCTTATTAGCAGCAGGACATAAAAACATAAAAGCTATAAAAATCATATGCCTCAAGCTTACTTAACCATACAATCGTGACATATAAGTAAGTTTGGGAAGACAACGATCAATCAACCCATCCTTGTTCCACAAGGGCGCATAAGCACTTAGTCCTTGGAATTCAACTAGATCATGTGTGAAACGCTTGTATTCATATGGTTGAGCGTAGGGGTACCTCGCTGCTCATCACTCATCATCTAACAAGGATTTCTAGACAATAGGTTACAAATTGATGATAGACTTGAGGCATCATATTATTTATCTATAATTTTTATAAATCTTCTAATGGGAGGTTTTTCAAGATTGGTTGCAAGGATGAAAACCTGAAAAAGCATCCCAAAACTATTAGGCTTTTTCTTTAGACTCTCTCTTTGATGATCTAATATACTCTAAATTTTTCTAATATTATTATTCATTTTTTTGGGGTTTGACACCCCCCTCCTTCTATAAATATTCTAACATATCACATTTATTATATGTCTTACAATATGCTTATAGTCAAATTATTTTAAGTTTTAACATCTTCCCCCCACCTTCATAGGTCCTTGACAATTGAGGATGTGTTAAAACCCAAACCATATTTTTAAACAATATTTACCCCCAAAACATAGACAAATTAGAAGTTTATAACTCAATATTTCCCATTACCCACTAACCCATATCTTAGAGACTCCAAACCAAGAGTCTTACCACTAAAAAAGAATCATTGCCCAAAGGCTCAGTGCTCATCTCGCCAAGGTGGGATCCTAGGAAGATAGTAGATAAGCAAAAGTTGAACCTCTTTCAAGTGGCTATGCATAAGCTCAAATCCAAGTCTTGTGACTTGAGAAACATGTACCTTACCATCACTTCAAGTGGTGGTTCCTATGAATCTAACTACTAAGAATTTGCAAATTCTTATCTATGTAGGAATTTTATTTTTTTAAAAACACATATGATTTTAATCTATTCAGATTTTCTCTAGTTGATCTGATTTCTCTAGAATTCCCTTATGGGGATTCTATATTACTACTAACCTCTTTAACCAATGTTAAGACGTGTTTCTTTTCTTAATGTGAAAATTTTTGTTGATTCTCAAAATGCAGATTTACAAGCTCATAAGAAAAAAATTATGACACCTTCTTCTAACAATGTTGATGCAACTAAGACATCTAATTTTATTATTCCTAATTATGTATATAAGTTATTGGTTGTTCATCTTTTATCATAGTATGTGTTCATTCAAATTTTTGGTTACCTACCTTGTAACTAAAGTTTTGTTTTACTTTTAAATGATATAATAAAAAAACATGACATCCAAGCCCTTCATACTATGTATTGTTCTCATTTTTTCCTATTTATTGGGCTAAGCCATGCTTTAATGGTGAAGTGTGTCCTAGATACATGGTATTTATACATAAGCATGCAATATTAATCATTCATGAGTGGGCCCTAGATTTTTATGTTTAATATGAAGAATATGCTAAAGTTTCATGTTTTTTCAAGTTACATAATTTTCTATTGATTTTTTAAAAAGATGAGCTGGAAATTATTAGCCTTTTTAGTCTCATTAAGCATATCAAATTTATTTCTACAATTTATGATTTTCATAAATGTTTTTTTTTGTTGAAATCTATCTTTTCAATCATAAAAAATAGTTGGGATTACAAGCAAGTGAGAAGACTTATATTTAGCCAATTACATATTATAATCTTCCTAATTCTTGCAACTTTTGCCATTGTGAAGAACATTTATTTAATGCTTGTCATTTTCCACTAAAGAAAAAATATTTTGAAGGAAATAAAAAATGTGTTGAAATTGAAGATATGAAAAATCAAGTTAATGTCAACGATAAGAATGATCAAATGGCAAGAGAGAATTTAGAGAAGATAGAAGCTCTTGTGTGTATTTTTACTAGTACTAAAGAAAGCATTGATTAGCCCAGATAGATAGCTCATAAGGCAAATTTTTTATCTAATAAGAAATTTATTAACTCAAAGGTTAAAACTAGTGTTGACAAGAAGGTCACAATTGATAGCAAAGATTCTTGACGTGAGATTAACAATAAGCAAGGAGGTGAAAATCTTCTAGAATATGTGTTATTATTTTCTAGTAAATCTTGCTTTGATACAAAATTTGGTATTAAGCTACAATTCTCTATCTTGAATCATTTTTTTATTTTAAGTTCAAACATAGATATTGAAAAGTGATGTAAATGTTGTTAGGACTAGGACTTTCATTCCTACTAATAATTAATTTTCTTTACATATATTTTCAAAGTATTAATTATAAGGTTGTACACCTGAGTAGACAATCGTAATATGGAAAAGTTTTTTCTTTCCATATTTTTTTATGTTACTTGCTCAATGTCAAGCATGTGATATACTATGAATTTTCTTTACTCATTATTAATATTTTTCAAAGTCCAATAACTCCTCCACCTCCCCCCACATCCGTACCCTCCCCCCCCCAAACCCCTTTCCCAAAAAAAAGTCTTACCACTAAACTAACACTTCCATGTAAGTTCTACAAAAGTATCACGGTGGCTGTATGTCTTAGGATCACAAAGTGGCCAAAAAGTTTTAGGTTCTAATACCTGCTTCTCCTAGCTACTATGTCCATATTTTGAGGTGATCTCAAACAATTTTTCTTAATAATATTTACTCCAAATACATATAGTTAAATTAGAACTTTATAACTCAATATTGTTCACCAAAGCTAAGCTTATAAATTGAAGTTATCAAATCAAAAGTCTAACCTCATTATCCTAAACCTACAATACAAAGTGATTTATTCTTGAGCCACTATGTCCATATTTAGATTTTATTGAGGGATGGGATTAGCTTATTAAAATTAAAATTTTGATTCTATGCACATTTGAGTCATACAAGCAACATGATGTTAGTAATAAGTGGCTCAAGTGGTTAGCTCATTGTCTTATTAGGTAAGAGGTCAATTCTAGTCATACTTCATACATCATAATATTCTTATATAATTCTTCTAATGTATCAAGTTCACTATATGTCTCAAGGAGTCATCATCATCCTAGCCTTGTCCCAACAAAATGGAGTTGGCTCTATATGTCTCAAGAAGCACTAGAGTCAAAATATTTTAGGGTTCAACACTCTCTCCCTCCTCCCAAATAAAAACAAAAACAAAACAAAAATGTAACGCTAATGAGAGATAACTCAATTGCTTAACTCATTTTCTAGTAAATATTATATAAGATAAGAGATTACTAGTCTGAGTCATGCTTGAAGTATCTTTATGTTATATCTAAGTACTATCAAAACATTATGTTTGCTATATGTGTTGTGGGTATCTATGAAACTAAAGTTGAATTTTTACTTATGTCTACTAAGATCCTCTTGGATAATTGAAAATGTTTTAAGTTTCAACATCCTTTATTATGCAACCCCTCCTTCATTTTCTCCTACCCCAACCCATTAGGCTTTGACTTTCTTGTCCTAAACCAATGAACACACACATAACAAATATGATATTTTGGTATATGTTAAACAAAATATATAGACACTTCATATTCTATCTAAGTTCTACTAAGACATTGTATGTGTGAAGGGATTTCATACCCTAAAAAACTTATCAATAATAAGCAAACAATTAAAAGTACATCATATGCTTAACAGTGAGTTATAAATATAGAAAACAACATGAGAAGAAAACACTTTTTAATTTTAGAGTTATCTAATTAGGTATATAACCTTACAAATAATGCTTTGAAAAATAAAGAGATAAAAATTAATTATAAGCAGGAAGGATGATCCTAATTCTAACAATACTTACATCACTTTCAACATTAATGCTTGAACTTAAAATAGCAAAATGAACAATAAGGTGTAGCCTAGTAGTAGAGATTCTTTATTTGAAATTCTAATTGGCTCATATATCTTGGGATGTATCTATATTACAATTATTTTGGGTTCCAATACTTCCTCTTAAAAAATAATAAAAGGATTCAAGACAACAATAGAAATCTTTGGTGAAATACCAACTTTTATAAGAAAGAAAGATCCAATAGAAAATGATGGTACAAATTTTCCATCATGATTGATCTTATGTTGAGAGTCTTTATCATTAGATATAGCCCACTTTTCAACATGAGTTTAAACCTTTGAGTTAACAGTATTCTTGGAAAGAAAAAATTTATCTTACAAGCTATCTGTATAATTTGATCAATACTTTTTGTAGTTGATAGGGGTTCTGCTAATTTTGGATCAAGGAATTTATCATTCCAGTCATGGTGTGATCCGATTGTAAGCTTTGAAGACAATGTTGAGTGGATTGCCAAGAACACACATGTATATCATTACATTCACACACACACACACACACACACACACACACGTGTCACTATCCCTCAAGGGACAGATGTAACACTACACATGAAATATAATAAAATGGCTCTTAGTCACAACCTCAATGACCCAACACCATATTGTACAATCGTGACCTCCTTGGATGAGGTTGAGTCATTACAATTCATGAAATGAAAATGAAATAAGTAATTTTTATGGTTTGAATGTTTTATAATATTTGTGGTAGTTTAAAGATTCAAGGCATCAATGATAAAAAGGAGGAAAAAATCATAAGCTTTATTCGTTGTGCAAACTTTGGACTCCCCATTGACCAAATAGTTCTAGGTTATGTAAGCAAGGTAGTACTCTAATAGATTCTAGTTGTAAATGTAAAAATGACAACTTAAAACACAAACAAACAAGGAAGAAAATTAACTTACCTAAGCGAGGAAGAGCTCTTCACACAAATTGGATGCCATAAGTCCAAGAAATGACCAAGTAAAGCTTGATTTCGTGTGAGAACTCTCCTTAGGTATTTATAGTTTTCACGTGGAAATGGAAAGGATTCATGAATACCTAGATGCCAACGAAGGCTCATCGACACCATACTGGCCACCCGAAGTTACACTACAGGTAAGGAGGATCAAGTAGGACTAGGTAGGGATGCCTTGGCATCCCTACGTTGACACATGAGATGCATTGGCATAGGGTAGTTAGTGCACCCCCTCCCCCATTTACCACAACTAACCACTTTCTTGAAAAAACAAGTTAGAACTCAAAGGAACATGTCAAAATGGCCTTGAGACATCCAAATGAAGTCAAAATCATTTGAAGGGGCCTGGAATCAAGCATGAAATCTTGGAGTGTAACCTAAGAGGCAAGGATGCATTACCAAGGACTAATAACCTCAACCAAATATGCTAGACTATAAACACTGGGTGCATAAAATACTTATTTGAATTTAGGGCTTACAATTAACATATAAATTGCAACTAGATTCTTCATCATTCCGCCATGATTGGATAAAGCTAGTACCATAACTTTAATATTCAAAACACAATGACTAGGACCAAAAACATGATAAGGTCAATGCGGAGGAATACAATTGTACAAATACTTTAACACAAGAACCATTACAAAATTGCCATTTTGAGAAAAGAGAGGCTAAGGGGTGATGATTAATAAGAAGAGTCCCTGGCATGCTTGTGGAACTGGAAAAGCCTATGGTATGGTGGATGATCTATAGTATAACCTCTTTGCTTTATCTTTAGCTACTAATTGTTGTGCATGCCTCACTTGTAATTCTAGAATATGACCACTTCACCTTTGAATCTACCTTTCATAGGAGGCTCTCAGGTTCTAGATCGAGTAAGTGTTCTCTAAGTGGTACAAATGATGTTATTCCCAGGGGCTTAAGGGTACACCTGCTATAGCATCTTGGGCTATAATGATGCTAAAAATCATGTGAAATCCTTAAGCATTAATCCACAATTAAAAAAAGCATGCATGAAAAGAATGGTAAATACAATCCCCAAGGACTACATGAAGAACAACTTCACAACCCACTGCCAAACATGTACATGAGTATGAAAATGAGATAAGATTGAAAAGCACATACTCAATGGTGTCTCTCCCCCATGACTAAGTTACCAGATATCCATTCTAGACAACATTAATTGAGGGCATACACTGGAGAACACTAGCACAAAAACTTTGAATGTAAACATGTAAGAAAATAAATTGAAAAGAGTCTAAAAACTTGTCACACCAACACTAAAGAGAATCAAGATAATCAAACATGTAGGCTAAAAATGAAAGTGAAGGAGGGTAGTCTTGGTCAAATCATTAGGCCCATTGAGTCACAACCTCACATGCAGAAGATCAAGTAAGTGTCTTATGTCATGCAACCACCACTAATGAGCGGCGAGGTACCCCTATGCCCAACCATACAAATCACTAAGGTGTTATGCGTGATCCGGTTGAACTTTGTGGACCTATAGTTATCTTGTATACTAGTTTCTCTAGGAAGT
>MNCI01025223.1:101077-120625 GCA_015680685.1 Gnetum montanum | reverse complement strand
CTTGTGTTCATTAATTGCTAGAAATAAATTGCTTAATCAAATGCATTAGAGTAAAGAACAAGAAAGTAAAATGCATTAAAGAAAATATTAAGCTATTCTTAGTGCTACAAGGGTTTTCAAAAGAGTTCATTTTATTCCCATCATACTGCTACACTTAGGTACATCAGTGCTCAAACAAAGAATTGTACATACTTTAGACTCCTTCTGTGGGCACTTAGAAAATATTCTAACTATAAGGAAAATAAATTGCAAGAGCTTTGCTACCTTACTTGAAAACTAAAACTAAAACTATTCAAAACTGACTCAAAACGAAAGACCAAGCATGGTATTTATAGACTGGGGAATATACCCTGACATTGGATACGTGAGGTTGGACCAAGGCCCTGACATCGTGTACTCGATGTCATGGCCAAAGATAAATAGTGATTCATCATACCCCTAAGACTGAATGAAAACTCGTCCTCGAGTGTAGAATAGGAGGAATAAGTTCTTTACAACACATACTAGGTAGGTATGGAATTATTGACTGACATTACAAATTGACTTAAATAAAGCAAATAGACTCCGAGTGCCTAAGTGTACAGAATTACAATTTTTACAACATTTTGTGTTCATGATAGGAGAAGTGAACACCCTAGATAACACTCACATCCAAAACCTCTTAGCAGTAGAAGAATGAGAGAGAGAGAGAGAGAGAAGAGATCTAATGATCCTCATTGTGTGGTATTGTTGCATCATCCTTGGTGATGATAGTCCTACTTCCAGTCCATGCTTCCCACTACAATCATAACAGAATTATGAATTAATATGCAATGTGTAACACATGGTGGTTAAATGTCTTATCTCGTTAGTGGTTACACTTAGCTAAGTTGTGATTATGGTAGATTGGTTTTCTTGATAGTGTTAGCGGGAAGGTTGACAAATAGGGTAAAATAGATAAGCGGTCCATGAGATTTGGAAACATACAACACAAGGAAATAGTTGAAGAGGGTATAAGAATTCACAATAATAAAAAGAAAAGCTCATTGAAACTGTTGTGAAGATGTGTATAATTGGATGTCATTGATGGGGTAGACAAAAAGAAGTTTGATTGTAAAAATGTCTAAGGGACCCAACCAAAAGATATGCAAGTGGGTCCTTCCCAAAGTAGGCACAGGCCTTTTATGCCTTTGCATAACTTCAAACCAAAGAGTCTATGGGCTTCGTGGATGATTAATGGTTACAGAAGTTAAGTACAAAAACCTGGAAGTAACTAACTAAGAATTCCAACACATTAAATTAGGACATCAAACCAAAACATGAAACCAGTAATGAGGTGGAACATGGAAAGCATAGATGGATGAGAGAGAGAGAGAATGGATGGAGTTCCTAATTATGGTCACATGAAGTCCCTTGTGGATTATATGGTTAAATGACTTGATAAGATCCATCCTTAGTCCAAACCAAAACCAACCATGTTCAGTGACTTCGCATTGAGATTCTAAGACCAATCCATCCCCTGAGACACAAGAGTGTTCCCACAAAACAACCACTATTCCTTATTAGAGAAGAAGCAGGAAGTGAGGAAGGGTCTTAGTTAGAGGAGACAAGTCCCATAACTAGTGCTTATAGCCTATTTATTTTGTCTAAGGGGTGTGCTTTGAATTCCTTTTGTTTTTGTTTTTTTGAAATGGAAACCACACCATGTAAAGACACATGCATTTATTTTGTCCAAGGGGTGTGCTTTGAATCCTCATATTTTTTTTCTTGATGAGAACCACACCATGTGAGGACGTATGCATTTATTTTGTCCAAGGGATGTGCTTTGAATCCTCATTATTTTTGTTTTGTTTTTATGAGAACCACACCATGCAAGAACTTATTCAACTTCCTTTATTGATTGGCATGGAATGGTAAGAAATTCATGGAAACAGACATGCACCCAAGCAAACAGAAAAGCATAAAGAATATTGAATCCCCTTGAAGCCACACCCTGTTCAAGCCTTTGAATCCTTCACAATTCTAGAAACTACCAAAGTCACAAATTTATTAAAGTTTGATTAATGAAAAAGGAACTGCACGTTTCTAAAACAAGGAAAACCATAGAGTGTGTGGATGGGTGGATGTTGTGGACTCACTGCTTGTTACATGAAAAGAAACCATGTCCTAATTATTTGTAATGAAATTCAAGGCCATAAATGAGACATCAACAATCAAATAACAAAAATAGTACATACCACCATCAAGTATGCATTACCCAGTACCTGGCACTTATTAACAAAAAGTTAGAAAATCACACCAAAATAAAAGAAAATATAAAAGAAAGTGTAAAATATTCAAGAAATAGCAAATGTACTAACGATGGTGTAAAACAAAAATTAGAAAAGATTAATAACATAAAAACAAAAAGATGTAAAACAAAGAATATGTAAAACAAAAAATTGAAAAATTGAGGAGCTGCTTAAATAATTAGCATGGTTGGCCATCTCCCCCATGACTAAGTTGAAAGGAGGAGGAGATCCAAAATATGGAGTGAGGTTATCCATTTGATGAGGTGCCTGTTGTGTTAGTTGGCGTATGCTCATGGAAAGGTTTAATTTGTTGGACATTGACTAACTGTTTCTTGTTTGGGCTCTCAAGTTTATAGATCATCATGGCCCCTGAAGGAAAACTTTCATAAATGATATACGATCCTTTCCACAATGTTTGGAACTTAGTTCGTTGAGGTATGTGTGTAGGGTTCTAGTAGAGAACCTTATCTCCTAGTTGAAATTTGACTTTTCTAACTTTCAGGTCATGACACTTTTTGTTATAGGCCTTGTGCAACTTGTTAGATGATAAGGCTACTAATCAGTTTTCATCTAGCAAGTTGAGATTTATGAGTCTTTCTTTTTGGGCTAGACTTAAGTCAAGGTCAAGTTCACAAACTATTGAAAGTGTATGGAGTTCAGATTGAATAAGAAGTATTGGTAGTTTATCGTGCATAAGCTCATAAGGAGAGTAGCTTATAGGAAGTTTCCAAGTTGAGCAGTAGGCCCAAAGGGCATCATTCAATTTTGTGCTCCAGTCCTTCCTATACTTGCTAACAATTCTTGTTAGTATTCTTGTGATTTCCCTATTTGTAAACTCAGCTTGACCATTAATTTGGGGATGGTAAGGTGTTGTGAGTTTATATTCAACCCTAAAGCGTTGCATGAGCTTCTGAAAAGTAGTGCCTATAAAATGAGTTCCATTATCAGATATTAATGCACGTGGCACACCAAACCCGTTTACAACATTTTGTTGTACAAACTGAGCAATAATAGAGGATGTATAGTCAATGATGGCTGCTGCTTCTTCCCATTTCATACAATAGTTAACAACGACTATGATGTACACCTTTCCATTTGACATGGGCGTGATGGGATCCATGAAATTAATGCCCTAGATGTCGAATGGTTCCAGTGGTTAAATCCATTAATGAGGTCCCTCCATTCAAGTGGTTATTCCACCATCTTGTTGGCATTGTTCATAAGAGCAGATGAAATGATGATCATTCTTGAAGAGTGTTGGCCAGTAGTACCCTACCATTAGGATTTTAATGGCCATGCATCTCCCAGCACAGTATCCTTAGCAAGGACCTTCATGAGCATCTTAAAGAACACGTAGTTGATCAGTATCAGGGACACACCAGTGAACCAAGCCATTAACATACACCTTGTAGAGATGTCCATTAATCTCCATGAAGTGCTTTACTTGGTGAAGAAATTGCTATTTCTTCTAGTGGTCCAACCCTTGTGGCATTTCCTAAGTGAGAAGATAGGTGAGAATGTTATCATACCATTTTGGCTCATTAGGAACTTTTTCATTTATTGCTCTGGTAAAGAGAACTTCATCAGGAAATGTATCAAATAATGAGCTTTCATCCTCTTTGTCATCCCATTGCAACTGAGACAAGTGATCAGTGACCACGTTCTCAGTGCCCTTTTGATCTATCATTGTAAGATCAAATTCCTATAAGATCACCAACCACCATATGACATGAGGGTTCACTGTTGGCATGTTTATTAGGAAGCAGATGCCACTGTGATCAGTGTGCACAAACACCTTATATCGAAGCACATAATGCCTAAACTTCTCTAGAGCAAACACCACTACCATTAATTTTTTTTCTATAGTCGTGTAGTTTAATTCTGCACCCACAATGCTTTAGCTAGTGCAGTGAATGTAGTATGGATGTTTCTTATCGGCTAACTACATCAGCATAGCTCCCAAGGCATAATTCAATGCATCTATCATGATATGAAATAGTCTAGACCAATCACGTGCTTGTAGAATTGGAGTTTCCATAAGCTTTTCTTTTAGTTGCTAGAATAATTTTTTACATTTTTGGGTCCAGAAAAAAGAAGAATCTTTCTTTGTTAGCTCCACCAATGGCTTTGCGATCGTAGAGAAATTCTCTATGAATCGTCAGTAGTAGCTAGTGTGTCCAAGGAATGATTGAACATCTTTAACTATTTTTGGCTGGTGGGTTATTCCTTGGATGACCCTTATTTTTTCAAGGTCCACCTCAATTTTTGTCTACAAGATTTTGTGCCCTAGTACAATGCCCTCCTGGACCATGAGATGACTTTTCTGCCAATTGAGCTGCAAGTTAGTTTTGACACATCATTTCAGCACTTCCTCAAGGGGGCCCAGGGCTTGCTCAAATGTAGCTCCATAGGTGGAGAAGTCATCCATGAAGACTTCTACACCTCTACCAATATGCTATTGAAAGATGCTTAGGACCAGGCATTGAAATGTGGCAGGAGCATTGCATAGACCAAACAACATCTTATAATATGCAAAAGTCCCCCAGGGACTTGTGAATGTTGTCTTTACTTAGTTCTCCTTTGTAATTTAGATTTGGTTATAGCCACTATAACCATCTAGGAAGTTGTAGTAATAATGCCCTGATATTGTGTCTAGCACCTGGTCAATAAATGGCAATGAAAAATAATCCTTAAATGTTGCCATATTTAACAACCTATAATTGATGTAAACCTACCACTTACCACCTTTCTTTGGTACAATTATGAGCGGACTGACTCACTCACTATCTGCAATGGGATAGATGAACCCTGCATTGAGGAGTTGCTTGATTTCCTCCTTGAAAATTTGCTTCAATTTGGGGTTTAAGCACCTCTGTGGCTGTTGTTTTGGCTTCATGGTCAGGTTGGTATAAATGCAATGTTGGCATATCCTAGGATTAATCCCTGTGAGTCCAGGATATGACCAAGCAAAAGCTACTGACCATCTTTCAACTACTTTCAATAGCATCTCTTATTGTTTTGGAGCAAGTCTTGCATTAATTATAACTAGCTTCTTATTTTTCAAAAGCACGTATTTCATTCCAGCAATAATTTTAGTTCAAGGGGCTATTGCTTAAAGTTCTTAGAAATTTCCAACTCTTCCCAATAGTTATCATCATTTGTATCATCAAAGAGTTGGTGATGGACTTGCTCAAGTTCATCCATGCCTGTGACATATGCATATGTCAGGCTCTTAGCTAGTTCCATGTAAAGTGTGTTGCTTTTTGAATCAGTGGTTAGCCACTAGGTGCCCTCCTGTTTTGTGGTTGTTGTAGACAGACACCTTTGAATTTCAAATTCTGGTGCACACTACTTGCATGTAGAGATAGATGCTTACCTAATGGCCCAAAGTTTCTGCACACAATTGCACCCACTGTCACTGTACATGATGCATGGAACTCTCTTCTTCTTAATATTTCTAAATGCATTTTCTTTACATATTTCTAGGGAAAGATCTCGGATGCCCATTATTGTGTCTACAGTGCTCAAGCATGCCCTTCCCATAATGATTGGGAAGTCCCCTTTGTAGTTCTCCACTTTGATTACCAAGAAGTCAGTAGGATAAGACCACCCACAAACAATGGTCACAATCTCTTCTACCAATCCTAATGGAATAATGATGGATTGGTCTGCCAATTCCAATATGATGTTGCTCTTCTTGAAAGGAGGTAGGTTCTAGGAAGTGTACATCTCATGAGAAATCAAATTAACACTAGAACTTGAATCAAGAAGAGCCTTGCATGGTTCATTCCTAGCAATCTGCAAATAAATTAGAGGACTTCCAAGATTGGCTAATTTCTTGGGAAGGTTTCCTACATGGATCCAATCAGACACAATATGAGTGAGTAGTATAGTATGGATTCTTGCCAGAGCTTGGTTTGAAGGAGGCCTGAAAGAACCTAATATGGAGGAAGAGGCAAGAGTAGGGTTGTCAATTGCAGGTGTAGGTAAGGGCTTAGGTGGACTACAAGGTCAAAAGAAAGGTCTTTTCTTTGATTGGGCATTCGACCCCTCCAATTGATGATTGGGTTGCAAATTAACAACCCTCGTAGCATTGCATTATTGCGGTTGAGCTAGAAGTTCACCCTACATAGGAGGAGCAAGTGGTAGCTATGCAACTGATGGAGGAGTATGTGCAAGGACAAGAGGAGGTAGCATCCCTTCTTTCATGTGGAGAAGGAGTTCGATACTAATCAGAAGGGTGGTAGTAAGGTTGAATATTAGAAACGTGACTGGAAGAGTCACATGGAGACATGGGTTGCTAAATGTGATAACCATATGGATCAGGCTTCCGGTGAGGATAATGTTTCCTTGGTAGTGCAAACGCCCATGATTGTGGTTACTACCATTATTGGTACTATTCATACGATTGTAATGAAGCTCCACTTGGATAATATAGTTGTTGTTGGCGAAACTACTTGAGATTACCTTGAGGATAAGGTAACCTTCTGGATGTTTGCCTCTATGTAAGTTGTGGATGTAAGGCATACACCTCAAATTCCTGAAGAAGTGACACAACGGGGTAACATCTCTTAGGATGTTCATACTGGCAGACATCACATCCATGATCATCATTTGATTCACTGTCCGCAACCTCTTCTATTGCATCAATTTTACCCTTACCTTTGTAATATGCATGTTCAGCTTCCTTGCGCCTACTGCACTCACGGTCACTACCTTGTTCTCGAGACTCCTTAGCAATTTTGAGAATAGCTTGAAATCTACTATTCATGGAGTCTCTTAACTGATCAACCTTGGCCGTAAGTTCAGATTGGAATTGTTGAAGTGGAAAGGCTATTTTATGCATCCTCTCGTCAAATACGGATTCATCCTCACTGTCATAGAATCAAACCTCCCGTTTGCAAATGGAAGGATCACGGTTGTACTCCTCTACACTTTCTCTTTTTCTTAGCTCACCCTTCTCTTTGGCGACCTGCTCTATTAACCTTTGTACTCGATGGACAATTAGTTTTGATAATTTCCCTTGGGCATAAACACTAAGGGTTTTCCTCATTTCATTACAAAGCCTGTCTACAATGTGGTGAAGTTGAGCCAATTGAGAATAACCATGGATAGGGCATTTGTGCATCAAGGCATAGTATTGGCCAATGGTGGCATCCAACAGTTCATGTGTTCCTTGTTTCCACCCTTGAATTTTCCTTCTTAAGTTGGAAACCCTAGAGTACCTTTAATACTTATCATTGAATAACTCAAGCATGGTACTCCATCATTTGATAGGTTTTGGTTCTAAGGACTGGTACCAGTCCTCTACTTCTTTAATGAGAATCTTGGGGAACAACTTCAGTTTCTGCTACTTGTTTTCTATGTTTTGCAAGGCACATGCATCTTGGAAAGCTTGAAGATGATTCTGTGGATTAGAGTTATATCCTCCTTCAAACCAAGGAATATTATTCATGTCTAACTGTTTGATCCGACTGTCTTTCACATGCCTTGTTGGGATTCTGACTACCTTTACGATGTTAAGCATCCTTCATGGAACAAATAGAGGCTCATCGAGGCCTTGATCATGATGCCTACAATGCCCTCTACTACCCCTTCATTCATGGCGATGTGCCTCTCTTAAATGTCTATGTCCTTGATCTTGCTTGTCTCAATGGTCCCCTTGATTTTTGTGGTCCCATCAGTCATTACACTCATTTCGATCACTTCCACCATAATCTTGCCTTCTACGGTCATGATCGGAGCTAGAAGAAGGTGATGATGATGAAGGGGAAGAGGAAGGAGAATCAACACCATCACGGTGCCTACTACTGCCTCTTCAATGATTGTGAACCACCATCACAATTATGCTTTTTGTCAGCATCCTTATCTTGACTTGCCCCTCCAGATCCTTCTTTGTCATTGGACCCCTTGTTACTAGAATCAGGATTGTAAACTGTGGAGTGTAGATTTTGGTTTTGACCTTTATTGCCAAAGTCAAAAAGAGGAGCATCATTGTATGGAAAACCCCTAGAGAAGGGTTCTCCACTAGCTTATTAGTACAACAAGAATGGAGGATTGTTAAGCCCTTTTCCCTTCAAAAACTCGTAGCACTATTCTAGCTATCGATCCCACAGGTGTTATGCTTTAGTGGGATGATAATCCCTAGCATCAACATCTTCCACATTATACTCCCCATGGTAGTCTTGAAGACCACATCTTGCACGCATTTGATAGAGCATTGCAGGAGCAGCACAATTGAGCAATAACATAATGTTGCCCTCCATGTCACGCCATTGCAGTTGTTCATCCTAGTGTAGGATGAAGGTGAAGTTTGGCACATACTCATCGATGTGAGTCTATATGATTTGGTACTATTGGGGCTTTGTCAAATGAACATTATTAGCCTTGGGCAGAGAAGTGCTCATGTGAGAAGAAGATATTTTCAGTTAGCGAATAAAAATCACAGTGTGCTCTAAGAATTTGTTGTAGTAATTGTGAAATAAGATATGACTCTCAGGTTCATTCCAATAATTTAAATACTTTCACTAGGTCCTAGATAGTGCACAAAACAACAAAAAGGTCCCTGGCAATGATGCTAATGATGAGCGGCGAGGTACCCCTACACCCAACCATATGAATCACTAAGGCATTACACATGATCTAGTTGAATTCCATGGACCTATAGTTATCTTGGACACTAGTTTCTCTAGGAAGTAAAACAACATTGAGAATGTTCTTTGTCTTCCCAACTACACTTGTGAGGCTCAAGGGTATGGTTTAAGTGCAATTGAGGTATATGAATTTTTGTCATTTTATATTTTATGGATGTAATCACCTACAACAAGAATAAGGATAGAGTAGATTGAAAACTAATGTCTATTGCCTAGCTAGCCTAACAAAAGTAATCACCCCACTTTCCTGAACACATATAGCACTGCTAGGCTACTAAACGTTAAGCATTGCTGGGCTATCAAGTACTATATGAATGCTCGAAGTGGTTGTGCTTGTGTTCATTAACTGCTAGAAATAAATTGCTTAATCAAATGCATTGGAGTAAAGAACAAGAAACTAAAAATGCATTAAAGAAAATATTAAGCTATTCTTAGTGTTGTAAGGATTGTTAAAAGAGTTTGTTTTATTCCCATCACACTGCTACACTTAGGTACATCAGTGCTTGAACAAAGAACTGTAAACACTTTAGACTCCTTCTGTGGGCACTCAGAAAATATTCTAACCCTAAGGAAAATAAACTATAAGAGCTTTGCTATCTTTCTTGAAAACTAAAACTAAAACTATTCAAAATTGACTCAAAACAGGAGCCCAAGCATGGTATTTATAGACTAGGGAATATACCTTGACATTGGATATGCGACGTCAGACCAAGGCTCCAACGTCGTGTACCCGATGTCGTGGCTGAAGACAAATGATGATTTATCAACCATCATCCTAGAAGTTGAGCTTGAGTTCACTCACTCACAATGCCATGCCACTAAGGATTCACAAGTGGTCCTCCCCATAGCAGGCTCTTACCTTTATTACTCTTGTGAAACCTATTGATGGAACATCCATGGTTTCCTAATAACTAGTCAGACATTAGCATCCAATGTTAGTTTTTCCTCTTGGATGGCTAATAAATCCCCAATTGTTTGCATTTTGATCATTAAAAACTCTCTTTATATATAATTTTTTGCTATTTTACTCTATTGAAGTGCATTGATTTCATCAATGCCCATATGAACTAATTACTTTAATAAGTCTCTATTATTACATGTTATTGTAGGATCTATCTAAATGAATAAGGATATCAATTAGGATCGAGAGATTCAACATGTGCTAAAAAATAGAACATTGATATATATTTCCAAATTGATTTAGATCAACCCAATTTATGTTGATTTTCATAGTTGTTGTAACAAGGATTAATATCATCCAACTACAAGAGCAAGTGCCTTGCCAGGGAATGAAGATATCAATCTGCATCGTGCCAATGATGCAGATTGGATATTGAAGGACATAGCCACCGCAATACAGTTCAATACTTTGTATTTGATCTCCATTGAAGTGTTCAATGAAGATCGATATAACCAACTAAAAACACTTTTCTTTTATAAT
Organism: Gnetum montanum; assembly: GCA_015680685.1. Classification (NCBI taxonomy): domain Eukaryota; kingdom Viridiplantae; phylum Streptophyta; class Gnetopsida; order Gnetales; family Gnetaceae; genus Gnetum; species Gnetum montanum. The sequence goes on along the minus strand of MNCI01025223.1, from coordinate 110,261 downwards.
GAAAGATCTTTTGGTATAAATTGAAGAGCTCAATATCCAATTAACAGGGAGATAAAATATCAAGAGAAACATATGTCAAATTGAAATCATTTTCTAAGCTTTTATTTGCAAATTTCAAAGGAAGATTAGTTGAGCCTTGTGATAATTATTAACCATTGGAGTCCATTGATGGGCTATTGAGATTATTATAGTGTGGAAACAGTAAGGGAGAGTCATAGATTAGGTGAATTATCCCTTGTAATCTTCATTATCCATACTAATATTGTATGATTTCAATTTAATTGAATCATTCATTTCTGCTCTTCAACTTGGGATTAGAAGTTAGGATGAAATTTTATGATTTTACTTATGAGTGACAAACATAAGTATGGGGTTTTAATTGGATTTAAATCTAACTAATTATTATCTTGATGATTTCTTTCACTTTGGACCATTCCTCCACAGATACAACTTGCGAGTTAGTCATAGATGAGGTGACATCTCTACAACAAACGTAATTTAACACCAAACTTCAACTGGCTCGTTAATTTGGTACCATTGCTAAGGAGGTCAACAAAGTCAATCATCATCAAGGATTCAATATGCTTTTTATATTTATTTTAAGAATTTAAGTTAGAGCTTCTCAAAAGGTACACATTGTTTCTATTTTCAGTTTTGAGACTATGGTGGAATTTCACCTTGCATAGGTGGTATAGGTGGTAAAGGAGTGGAATTAGAAGATGCAGGATGAGATGGTAATTAATGAGAAGGATAACTGGAAGGAGATTCAGCTTGCAGTGTAGGCGTTTTGTGATATTCAAAGGGATACTAGTGATGGGAGAGGAAAGTATGGCTTGTAGAGCCATGAGGAGATACAAGTTTTTTTGGACGTAATAACTATATGAGTAGGGTTGACAATAAGGGTATTACTACCTTGGTGGTGATATCCCCCATGATTGTGGATTTTGCCATTGATGATAATGATCTTGAGGTTGAGGTGGTGCTCCACTTGGATAATACTATGGTTGGTGGAATTATTGTTGATAATTTTCTTGTGGATAAGGTAATCTATTGGGTGATTATCTTTTTGCAAACTTTAGATTTAAAGTATACATTCCAAATTCTTGTGAGTGTGACAATACAAAACAACATGCTTTATGATGTTCATATTGGCATATACCACATCCTTCTTTATTTGTTTTCAAATTGTAACATCATCAACTACTGTAGCCTTACCTTTTGATTGATATTAGTCCTTATTTATATCCTTTCTCCTTTTTCTCTTCCTATTTCAGTTCCCCTACTTTGTTTTCTCCTCCACGGTCTTTAGAGTAGTTTGGAATTTCTCATCTAAGGAGTTCCACATTTTGTCCATCTTGGCTAATATTTTTGTAATAAATTTTTTAATTATCAAGGTTTCCCTTTATATTACTTCATCCGATGGTGCTTCCTCCTCAAAATCACAAAAACATACCTTCCTTTTACAAATGGAGGGGTTTCTATTGTATTCTTCTACACTTCCTCTCTTTTGAGTTCTTTTTCTTTGGTCACTTAATCAACGAGCCTTTGAATTTGATAGACTCTTATCTCTAACAATCTCCCTTAGGCATAACCAAGAGTCTCTCTAGTTTTATTTCTAAGCCCATCTATCATGTGGTGAAGTTGTTCCCTTTGAGAAAAATCATGGCCTGGGTATCAGTGCAAAAGAGAGTAATACCTACCCAAGGTTGCATCAAGGGATTCCTGATTGTCTTATTTCCATCCTTGGGTTTTTTTTCTCATGTTGGACATCCTAGAGTACATTTGATACTTATCGTTAAATAGCTCCATCATTGTACTTCATCTACAAATAGATTTTAGCTCCAAGGACCAATACCATTTTAGCTTCTTTGATTAGTATTTTGGGAATAGTTTAAGTTTCTACCACTCATTTTTAATATTCTACAAGGCATAAGCATCATGGAAGGCTTGCAAATGATGTTATGGATTAGTATTATATCCTCCTTCAAATTTAGGGATTATGTTCATATCAAGCCATTTGATTCAATTATTCCTTTGATGTCTGGTAGAAATATGAATTACTTCTAAAATATTGATCATTCTTCTTGTAGCAAGCAGTGATTCATCGTAGTCATTATGTTCATGGTCATTCGATCATGATTGTGTATCCTATGATGTGACTTGCTATGCCTTCTTTCCTAATGATGCTCCTCTTTTTCTTGGTGTTAACTATGATTTCTTCTACCATTCCTATAATGGAACCTTCAGTCATCTCCATCTTGATCTCAATCATTCCTTCTTTGGTCTTGGTCATAATCCCTCCTATCAAAGCTTAATGGTGAAGGTGAAAAACTAGGAGAGTGGTACAGACTTGCCATTCTCCTTTGGTTCCTTGGTTGTTCTTCTGATGAATGGTTTAGAGACCTTGGCCTTGAGGTTCTCCTACTTTTAGAACTAGTTCTTCCCTCACCCTAGTTATCCACCAAGGTTGATTGTAACCATTGGTGAGTTGTGTCTCCCTCACTAAACTAAGGAGGACCATGGTGTTGAGATTGCCCTAATAGAAATTCTAGGCCCTCCTTCTGTGAGTGCAGAAATAGTAGGATCAAGACCTATTTGTCATTGGAGGCTTCATGACATGCGTCCATGCATTAATCCTTTTTAAGCTAGACCTCTATTGGTTGATAATTTCTTGTGAGGTGCTTTGTTACTTGGTAATCTAGGCTTGTTGGTCTAAGCCCTAGTTTCATGAGTTTCCATGAGCATTGAAGAAATAGAATGATCAAAAGGTAACACAATATTGCCTTCCAAATTCCTCCAACGTAGTTGTTCATCTTGATGGAGGATGGAGTCTAAGTTTGGATAATAGGAGTTGAGATGTGCATAAAAAACCTTCAATTATTGAGATCTCTCACTAGCATTCCTTCTAGTTCTATCATATTACTAGTTAGAGTCATTGGTAGATGGTGCTAAATCATTCCTACGAGAAGAAGACATTTTATTTTATTTTGATATAGTGTGCATTGATAAAATATTATTATTAATTTTCTAAAAGATGCTACATTATTTACTTTTTACAATAGCTTTGTATGATTTCACCATTTAACAGTATTTAACGCACTTAGCTAAAATGAAGTCCTCAACAACAATGCCAATGATGAGCAATGGGTATTCCCTATGACTAACCATACGAATTACTAGCATGTACATGCGATCTGGCCAAATTTTGTAAACTTCATTTTACCTAAGTGGCTTCTATTCTTAGATGGTGAAAGATGTGGTTACTCTTCATTGTCTTCCCAATCGATGCTTATGTTCATTTGTTGGTATGGTTAAGTGTGATTGAGGTGTAAGATGTTTATCTTTATAAATTTTATTATTTTTATATCTACAAAATGATTAAAGAAAGGAATGTTTGATATTTAAATTAACTAATTAATTAACTAAACTATCCTAAATATGGAGCATCCATTTTCACCTTTTGGATACACCTTGAATGTGTACTAATATTGCTCGATTACCAAGTGTTTGCTACTCGGCATACCAAGTATCCATTGCTAGGATTACCAAGCGTTAATATATTATGCTCGAAGTGGTCGTACTCACATTAATTATGAATTAGAATATTAAATGTTCACAATAAAAAATAAATTGCATTCAAAATAAAATACCATAAAAGAAACTTAAACTAATCCAAGTGATGTAATGAATAGAAGAAATCTCAATTTTATTATTGTTCATGCAACTATGTCTATGTACATATTGCACTAGAAGAAAATTACGTACAATTACTTTAATTCACATTGTAAGCACTTAGAGGGAAGAGTTTGATTAGTTTTATGAAAAGAAACTACAAGAGTTTGGCTAAGGTACTGATCAAACGATGCCATAAATGTGATAGGTTTGTGCATTTATATAGGTAATGACTGCATCATCGTTGATGCACATGCATCAATGCATCTTGAGATGTGTCGATGAGCATATGTCAATGTAATCGCCTTATTTATGTTTCATCAGTTTCAATGGGAAAATTAGCTAAAATAATAAAGCCTTCTTTTCACCCTCGAGCAAAAGAAGAAACATGACACCATCTAGTCCCAATGATATAATCTATCTCTTATTCCTGAAGGTTGGCTTTTTGTATAAAGACATAAGTAGGTTTACGTTGTAACACAATATTTTTAAGCACCTTGCATTTATAAAGAGTGCCCAAGCCCTTGTAATTTCATTAGAGGATAACTATAGATTATGATGAGTGGCGAGATACCCCTACACTCAACCATACGAATACGAGCGTAGCACACGCGATCCAGTCGAACTCTGCAGACTAAGTGCCTACACGCCCATGGAACACTTAGGGTTAATCATTTGTTGTCTTCCCAGACTTACCTGTAGTTGTCACGGTGTATGGTTAAGTAAGTCTGAGGTATATGATTTTTATAGCTTTTTATGGTTTTGTCTCCTATGCTAACAAGGTGAAGGGTTGAGAAACTAATTACTAACTCTAACTAATGAACTACGTCTAAATTACCTAGCGTCAATATCTGTTCCCACTTACCGTACACACCCTGAACCGATGCAACTATGGCCACCAAACGCTAGTCGTTGCTGGGATCACCACGCGTAACGCACATGCTCAAAGTGGTCGTACTAAGGCACTTAACTAGGAGAGAAGGGTTGAGAGAGAAAGCAGTAAATAACAGATAATAAATAACAAATAATAAATAACAGTAAATAAAATTCTAATTAGCCTATTCCATGCACTGCAAGGTTTATCCAAGAAGCTCGTCTTTATTGCTGTACACAAACTTGCGTTCAGGTATAATGTTTGCTCGAATAAAGATCCGTTCACTTTACGACTCCTACTTCGGGCACAAGGAAAATATTCTATCTCTAGAGTGATCAATCTGCTAGAGTTTCCCTACTGTCTAGCCTAGGATGAGGAAACAAGGGAGAGCTGCCTCTTATTTATAGATATGACAGCGCACCACGATATCACGTACGCGATATCGCGGCCCATGCGATATCGCGTCGCATCAGATTATATGATTGGGTAGTCCTCAAGGAATGTCTCATTCTAGGTTGTTTTAATTTGGCTTCTATATTTATTGAGCTTTCTTTCAATCTCCCTACTTTTCTAGGGGCATTGCCTCTTCGATTTTGGGAGATTTTGGTAGTGAGGGGTATGGCCTATAGAAAAATAAGTGGGGTTGTCTAGTTTAACCACCAATTTAGTCATATTATTTTACTTGGTGGCAAATTGTGAGCCTCTGGCTTTATGTAAGTGTAAGAAAGACAAAATCCTATTCTTAGTTGATAAGGAAGAAGAGTTAACTTAAAGATTCTATGAAATAATACCCTTGTGCAAAGTCTAGAGAAGGCACTATGGCAAGCGTAGGAGTTGCCACTAGTCCAACTAGCTCATCCACTATAGCCCCCACATTAGCACATCCAGTAAACATGTCAATCTTATCTTTTGATTTGACCTCCTTTTTCTTGGTTCTATAGACATCAACAATATGCCTAGGTTTCTTGCAACAGGTCCACCACATGCTACCATATGATTTCCATTCATCCTCATGCTTTGCTATGTTGATTGAGCATGATATATTTACTTTTGTCTTATTATGCGTGTTGAAATGTTGGGGTCATCCTTCACATAATAACTGCAAATTTAAAATCTGTAAATATATGTGCCATCCTTGTGACCAATCCACATGTTTCACATTTTACAGGTAGATTTTTGTATTTTACTTTTAGATTTAACACCCATCATTTACTCTTAAATTTATCCTGGGTAACCTCATTTGTTTGTTGTAGAGGCATCCAAACACAAAAGTAACATTATCTAGCTTTATGAGTTCTCCAAAACACCTTGGGACTTACTTTAATAAATTTCCCTCCTAGAACTCCATGGGATAGTTTAAAATATGAAGCGAGATGGGAACCCTTTGAAAAAGGTTGAGACTTGCCTAAGCTAAGCCCCGGCTTCCATTTTGCAAATGCAAGGTCCTTACTCCCAAAGAATAAGGGGCCAACAACCAGACCACCATCGTGATCTTCAGGCATTTTGAAATCAAACTCGGGGAGTCTCAAATGCAACGTGGTAACATCCACCTTAACCTTCCATTTCAGCTGAATCCATTCCTTAATTTGGTCTAATGTCGGTCTCGATCCTGTAGAAATGAAAAAACCAAGTAAAAATAAACGAAATCTAACCCCTACATTGTTGCAGAGCTCATAATCAACATTTATAAAGAGTATTTCCCCTCGGGACGGGTTGCGTGCTTAACCTAAGAAAACCTGGAAGATCAAAAGAGGGGCCAAATGCTTTGGAAGAAACCCAATTTTGTTTTATTATAACACCATGGTACAAGTGATGTATAAACCATAGTTTGAGAAATCTAGGATTTGAGATCTGCTATATATAGAAATGCAACATTGAAGTGTTTAGTTTAATAAATAGTGTTATATTTTTATTAATTTTTTAAATTAACTATATTGTTTATTACTAATTCCAATCTTAACGGAAAAATAAAATTTCTATATTTCATTTTCCACTCAGAGATGAAAAAACATTACAAAATGCAGCTACCAACATAAAGGAACTGCTTTATTTTGCTACTATTGACCATTTTAATTTGATTCTTTTTATTCAGATTCTACTTTATTCAGAATTTTCCAATCTGAGTTGCAAGCGATTTACCACGATCGGATCCGATCCGATTTTTCGATGTATAGTTAAAAAGGTAATTATAGCAGCTGGGGCAAAACCTGTTGGCGGCTATTGGAAAATAGCTAAAATAGAAGACGCAGGGGAACCAAAACAAACAGAGCCGTAGACACAGACTGCAGTGGAAAAAAACGTAACACACCAAACCGAGGGCGCAGCCCCACGAAACGATGCAAGGCCAGTTCAATGCATTGCAAATGGAATTGAATGCTGACGGCTCTGCCTCCGGTATCAAACAAGATACCTAGCAATGGCGGCATTGACAAAATTTCAGTTTCAGCGGTTTCAGTTTCATTATAAAACTACAAGCAAGCGCAGTACAAACAATCACTTTCAAGTAATTGTATCTAAATTTGCAGACGGATACTGGAATCTTGGATTTGCAGAAATGGCGAGTTTGCTTCTGCTGGCTTCGGAGATTTTATCTTACTGCAACAGCAACAGTAACGGCATTTCTAGTTACAGCGTTCGTCTCAGCCGTTCTTCCTCTGCTGAAGAAAAACTTTTGTCTGCGAATTGTAATGCAGAGCTGCAACCAGGCCCTGATGCGGCGCCGATCAGACGTCAAAACGAGGAGGACCAAGTTGTGGTTTTCAAGGTTTCTTTGCCTGCAGTTTGTGCCCTTTTCTGATTTTTCCCGTTTCCGATTTTTATCGCATCGTATGAAAGCGATCTCCCCTGTCCGCGGATTCATTTGTGTGCGTAGATGTTCAACTTGATGCCGAATTTTAACTACACGTAGCAGCACAGGTTTTGTTTTCTCCTGAGATGTGGATCGTGCAAATGAAGCTTGTCTGATAGAGATGTAATCAATGGTTGTTTTAAGTGTAAATTTGACAGAATAGAATCAAGTCAGCTATGGAGCCGATACTCTATGTAGTTCCTCTGAGCTCTCGGTGCTTCATTTTGGGATAATGCTCATGTTCCCTGTTTCATTTTGTAAAGGCCTAAACTTCCCTTATCCATTACCTCCCTCTAACATATCCACTATATGTTTCAATGAAATAAAATAAGAAATTAAATTCTTCTTAGCATCCATGAAACGGTTATCATGGTAGCATTTATTTTGGGATATTGCTCATGTTCTCTTATTTCCTTTGTTAATGTTCAAACTTTCCTTATGCATTTCCTTTGTTAATGTTCAAACTTTCCTTATCCATTTAACATATACATAATATATGTTTCAATGAAATATGGAATGAAAGCCTCCTTAATATCTATTATATTACCATTATGGTTGCTTTAATTTTACTAATATGTTGAATTTGTGTAATTTTTGAAAAAAATTTTGTTCTAGATATTTATGCTAAGATGTATAAATTTTATTCTTCACTAGTCATGAAGTATTATATACACTAATTAATATAATATATAGTTATCTATGAATTTGATATACTTTAACATGTATTAAACCTTTCAAATATGTTAGATTATTCTATTTGATGAGTCGCAATATCACATTTGCGATATCGGAGCCTTCCACGCGATATCGTAGCTTGCCTCATTGCCTATAAATAAGAGGCAAGCACACTTGGTTTGCATAGTTAGTCGTAGTCCCTTACCCAAACTTTTGCCTTTTTCCCTTTCCAGAGATAGAATTATTTCTAAGTGCCTGCAGTAGGAGTCATAAAGTGAATGGATCTTTATTCGAGCATTGTGTACTTGAGCACACCTTGTGTACGACAATAAAGGCGAACTTTGTGATGAACCTTGTAGCATTCAGAATAGATTAGTCAATGTTAATTACTGTTACTTAATGCTTTCCTTAATTAATGTTTTCTCTCTCAACCTACAACTCTCCTAAGTAAGCACACTCAATACGATCACTTCGAGCATGCATGTAACACTTGGTAACCCAATAACGATTAGCGTTTGGTAATCCCAGTAGTGTTGCATTGGTTCAAGATGTGTACGGCAAGTGAGAACGGATGCTGGTGTTAGGACTAGTTAAAGCATAGTTGAGTAGTTAAATCAAAATTAGTTACTTAGTTATCTCTCTCCTCCCTTTGTAACACTAGGACATAAAAACATAAAAACTATAAAAATCATGTACCTCAAGTTTACTTAACCATACAATCATGTTATACAAGTAAGCTTGGGAAGACAACGATTGATCAACCCATCCTTGTTCCACAAAGGTGCATAAGCACTTAGTCCTTGGAATTCAACTGAATCGTGCGTGGACGCTAGTATTCGTATGGTTGAGTGTAGGGATACCTCGCTGCTCATCATTGGTGCCGTTGCCAGAAACTTTGTTGTTTATGCGCTAATTAGAACTTAGGAAATCTTTCTCATCGTTGGAACGAACCCTTAGAGTTGGTTACAAGAAAAAAAAATATAATAATATATAATACATTGCACATTGAATAGACAATCATGTCTCCTTCTTCGTACGAAAGTGCTTCACTGCGTAGGTTTGATACAGGGAACAATCAGAGGTGTAGTACACATGATAATCCACCAGTCCCTTAA
>MNCI01025223.1:82111-93461 GCA_015680685.1 Gnetum montanum | reverse complement strand
TCTCTCCTCCCTTTGTAGCACTAGGACATAAAAACATAAAAACTATTAAAATCATGTACCTCAAGTTTACTTAACCATACAATTGTGCTATACAAGTAAGCTTGGGAAGACAATGATTGATCAACCCATCCTTGTTCCACAAAGGCGCATAAGCACTTAGTCCTTGGAATTTGACTGGATCGTGGGTGGATGCTCATATTCATATGGTTGAGCATAGGGATACATCGCCACTCATCACTATCTCTAACAAGTACCTATTGAAAAATGTTGGTATATCTTAACATAATATATTAAGACAGAATTAGTGTAAAACCAATAAAAATTAAATGACTAGAGATACTATCTTTGTTGCTTTTCATGAAAGACTATATGTTTCTCCATGTTGTACAACATAATAGTTTAGTGGAGGTTAAGCAAAACATAATGGTATTTCAATTACAGTTGGAACTTGCAACCTACTATACTTGAAGCAACAACTTCACCAATTGATTCTCAATTGGGAAAAATTTAAAAGAAATTGATCTCATAAACAATATTCTTAAAAGGTTTGACTAATAACCTAGAATTCAAATATTGAAAATACAAATCAATTGGTAAGCTTATTAGTTTGTGTGTAATAAGTATAATATTACAACTAATATTTTGAAAAATTAATTGTTACTATGGAAAATCATCTTATTTATAACAACATCTACATTATTTTCAATATTTGTACTTGACTTTAAAAAAGTAAAAGAATTTGAGGTATTCATAAAAAGTTGTGGCAAAATACCAACTTTTGTAGGAAAGACAAATCTAATACAAAATGTTAACATATAATGATCATTATGATTACTTCAACACTTAATGTTAACCTTGCATCAAGAATATTTGTCATCAACTATAACCTATTTGTTAACATTAGTTTTAATCTTTGCGTTAACATTGTTCTTATTAGATAAAGATAAATTTGCCTTATGAACTATCTTTTAGGACTAATCAATGCCTCCTATAGGAGATGTAAAAATAGTCACAAAAGCTTTTGTATTCTTTGGTTTCTTTATCACCATTTGATCATTTTAATTGTTGAAATTAACTTGATTTGTCATATCTTCCACTTCATATATTTTTTTCCACTCCTTAACTTCATCACATTTACTCTCAGTATCTTTTTGCTTAAGCGGAAAAGGAAAAAAACTAAACAAATGTCTTTAATAATGACAAAAGTTGCAATAATTAGGATTATAATATGTAATTGGCTAAATGTAAGCCTTTCTATTTGGTTGCAATACCCATTCTTTTTTATGGTTAAGAACGATTTTAACAAAAATATCTATGAGAATACAATGGTATGAAAATAGATTTCATATGTTTAATAAGATCAAGAAGATTAAAAATTTGTTGTTCATCTTTGAAAAATCAATAGAAGATCAAATAATTTTGCAAAGTATAGAACCTTAAATATTCTTCATATTGGATATCAAAATCTAGTCTCCACTTACAAATTATTAACACTACATGCTTATATATAAATGACCTAATATCTATAGCATGCTACACCACTAAAGCATTACATAGCTCAAATATTAGAAAAAAATGAGAATAGCATATGGCATGAATGACTTGAATATTGTGCTTTTGCATCACATCATTTAATTATGAAGTGCAACTTTGATTATGAGGTAAGAAACTCAAAGTTTGGATGAACGCATATTATAATGTAAGATCACAAACCAATGACTTGCATACATTATTAGGAAGAACAAAATTAGGTGTCTTATTTGCATCAACATGCTAGAAGAAGGAATGACAAATTTATGCTCACTAAATCTACATTTGCAAAGCAACAAAAATTGTGCATCAATAGAAAAAACAAAAATTTCAATATATGTAAAAGAAGTTGGGAGTGATTTAAAACCCCCTATAGGGAAATAACAATTCTTGAGAAATTAGATCCATTGACAAAACCTTATAATGAGTCATCTAGTGGCATTCTGTAAGTCAATTATAAGCCCTAGATTCAAGATATATGTCATGTACCCTGTGTTTGTGGGTTCTAGTCACATGTGATGAACTACGATATCAGGGCTGTGATATCGAATCTGTGATATCGGGTTCATGATATCGGAGCTTGTCATGCAATGTCAGATACCTAATATCGCGTCCTCCCTCATTGCCTATAAATAAGAGGCGGGTGCACTTGGCTTGCATAGTTAATTTTAGTCTCTTACCCAAAATCTTACCTTTTCTTCCTCTCAGAGTTGAAATTATTTCTGCGTGCTCGTAGTAGGAGTCATAAAGTGAACGAATCTTTATTTGAGCATTGTGTATCTGAGCACACCTTGTGTATGGTAATAAAGAAGAACTTTGTGATAAACCTTGCAGCATTCAGAATAGATTAATTAATGTTATTTTTAGCTATTTAATGCTTTCCTTAGTTAATTAATGTTCTCTCTTTCTCTCTCACCCTACAACTCTCCTAAGTAAGCACACTCAGTACGATCACTTCGAGCATGCATGTAACACTTCATAACCTAGTAACGATTAGTGCTTAGTAATCCCAGTAGTGTTGCACTGGTTTAGGATGTGTACAACAAGTGAGAATTGATACTGGTGTTAGGATTAATTAAAGCTTAGTTTATCAATAGTTAAATTAAATTAGTCACTTAGTTATCTCTCTCCTCCCTTATTAGTAGTAGGACATAAAAACACAAAAAAAGTATAAAAATCATATGCCTCAAGTTTACTTAACCATACAATCATGACATACAAGTAAGCTTGGGAAGACAACAATTGATCAACCCATGCTTGTTCCACAAGGCACATAGGAACTTAGTCCTTGGAATTCGACTAGATCGTGCATGTACACTCGTATTTGTATGGTTGAGCATAGGGATACCTTGCCACTCATCATTGGCACTATTGCTGGGGATTTTGTTGTTTGTGCACTAACCAGAACATAAGAAATCTTTCACATCATTGGAATGAACCCTTGGGGTTGGTTAATGAAAAATAATAATATATAATACATTACAAACTGAATAGACAATCATGTCTCCTTCTTCATATGAAAGTGTTTCACTACCTAGGTCTGATACAAGGAACAATTCGAGGTGTAGTACACATAATAATCTGCCAGTCCCTCAACAGTTTCATGTGGTATATGTTCATCTCAATGAATATGTACCAAAATTTACCTTTATCCTCCACCAGGATGAACAACTGCATTGGTGAGACTTAGAAGGTAACATAGTGTTACCTCCTGATCGCTCTATCTCAGGGATGCTTCTTCATGATCTCACACGAATTGGCATGCAACACTTACAGATAGAGTACATTGTGCATGATCATGACTTGAGAGAGTACCAACCCACAGAGGCACAACATGAAAGGGATTTGAAATAGAAGAGACATCATGAATCCATGAAGGGAAAGTTGTCATAGAATGTCCCACATGTCCTATGTGAAAATGAGGGTGGTGAACTTGCCTCAGGCAGTCGCCCACACAATGATGTTCCTCCCGTTGACTTCGGTCAAGGGATTGTGTATCAGAATCTTTACTCAACTATCCATAACCTGGATTTTTGTACCAACAAACACAAAGGATCTAAAAAAGGAACACGAGTAGATGACAAAGATGGATGTTTTGATCGTAACCATGATCGAGGCCACGACCACCAAAGAGAAGGAAGCAGGCATCGACATGGTGATGGTTCCCCTTCTTCTTCACATTTATCATCTCCTTCACCCTCTCCTTCAGGATCTGGATGTAGTCATAAAGAAAAAGACCATGAGGAAAATGGTAAGTGAAATGAGAATCATAGATGAAGTAGTCGAGAAAGGGGACGAGGGCACTCTAGAGGAACACACCGTGAGAGAAGGGAGAGTAGAGAACAACATAGGCATCATAGATGCTACAGATGGGATGATCACGATGAACCCCTACTCATTACTCAAAGTATGCTAGACATAACTAAGGTCGTTAGAATTCCAACAAGGCACCAAAAGGATAGTAGGATCAAGAGATTAGACATGAATAACATCCCACGATTTGAAGGGGGGTTACAACGTTGATCCTCAAAATCATCTACAAGAATTTCATGATGCATGTGCCTTACAAAACATAGAAGGTGAATGACAAAAACTTAAGTTGTTCCCATAGACACTAGTCAAAGAAGTCTAGAGTTGGTACCGATCCTTAGAACCGGAATCTATTCATAGGTGGAGTACCATGTTAGAGTTGTTCAATGATAAGTACCAAACGTACTCCCGAGTGTCCAACTTGCAAAAGTAAATTCAAGGCTAGAAACAAGGAGGACATGAACCCATGGATGTTGCCATGGGCCGATATTATGCACTGTTACATTGTTGTCTCGTCCATGGTTATTCGCAAAGGGATCAACTATGCCATCTCGTAGATGGGCTTAGGCATGAAACGTGAAGAACCCTGGGGACTTATGCCCAAGGAAGGCTATTTGAGCTTAGGACCCATTAAGTTCAAAGATTATTGGAGCAAGTTCTAAACAAGAAGGTGAGCTAAGGAAAAGAGAGAGTGCGGAGGACTATAATAGAGATCCTTCCCTCCGAAAGAGGGGAGTAAGATTTTGTAAGGATGAAGAAGAGTCACCACTAGAAGAGATGATGAATAAGAAAATATTTCCTATCCAAAAATTAGCATTGGAAGTATCGACAAAGGTAGAACAAATGTGGGATTCCCTAGATGATAGATTTCAAACTGTTCTTAAAATAGTAGAGGAGTCTAGAGAGCAAGGTAGTGATCACAAAAAAATAAAGAAAAGAGAAACTAAACATGAACGTAACAAGGGTAAGGGCAAAGTTGCCATCATCGAGGAAGTTGTGGATTTAGATACAGCCAATGATAGTGGATGCAAGATATGCCAATATGACCATCCTAAGGGATGTTGCCCTATAATCTCACATCTACAGGAGTCTGGGGTGTATGCACTTAACCCATGATTAAACAAAAGGCAAACACCCCGAAGGTTATCTTATCCTCAAGGTAAGTCAAGATAGTTCCACCAACCCTTAATGTATTATCCAAGTGGAACTTTGCCACAACCGATCGAGTAGTATCAACAATGGCAGTACCCACAATCATGGGGAATGCCACCACCAAGGCAACAGTATACTTACCGGCAACCTGACCTGTATGGATATTACGTGCAATAGCCAGTCTCTCCATGTGACTCTACTTGTCACATTCCTCTTCAACCTCACTACCAAGCTCATGAGTATTATAGGACTCCTCCTAGAGACGATGTTCCATAAACATACCATCCTTCTCATCCAGCTACACCTCTTCCACCCTTAACTCCATTACCACCTACTCCAGCTATGCAAGGTGAAATTCCTACCCAGCTGCAGCAACGTAATGCCACAAGGGCTGTTAACTCTTAACCTACTGTTGGTTCTAACAACTGCATGAAGAAAAGACCTTTCTGTAGAACCAATAGTCCAATTAATCCCTTGCAACCACAAACGGTTGATTCTTCAACCGCCTCACTATCACTTGAAGCTTCGGAGCTCCCTTCAACCCAAAAATCGAGCTCAATGCATATGGTCATGTTAACTCATGCCATCATCGATTGGATAAAAGCTGGCCATCTTCCTAGGAAATTCTCTGATCTTGGGAGTCCTCTGATATATCTACAAATTGCTAGAAATGAATCGTGCAAGGATCTTTTGGATTCAGGTTCTGGTGTCGACTTGATTTATCAAGAAATGTACAAAGCTTGGAACTTGCCTCCGCTAAAAAAAGTAACATCTGTTTAGAGTTGGTTGACTAGTCCATCACTATCCCATTAGGGCTAGTGGAGGACATTATCACCACTGTTTGTGGGTGGTCGTACCCAATTGACTTCCTAGTGATTTAGGTGAACAACGGTAAGGGGGATTTCCCAATCATAATGGGAAGGGCATGGCTAAGCACCATCGACGCATGCCTAGGAATCCATGATCTTTCCCTAGAAATATCAAAGGAAAATAAATTCAAAAAGATCGAGAAGAAGAAAGTTCCATGCATCGCATATAATGACATAGGGTGTAATTGCATGTAGAGGTTATGGTGTGTAAAAAGTTTAAAATTTCCTGCATGCAATCAGTGTGCACAAGTGACTAATATACAAAGATGCTTGTATACAGCAGCCACATGACAGGAAGGCTTGCAGTGGCTTATTGCTGATCAAGAAAGCAGTTCAATGATATGCATGGAACCAACTTAGGGTTTGACTTGCACTTACATTGATAGCATAGATGCATTAGAGCAAGTCCACCACCAACTTCCAAGTCTTAGCCTTGAAAATATCAATTGGGGGAAGTTGGAAATCCTTGAGAAATTTAAGCTGGAGCCCCTCGAGCTGAAACCATTACCCACCAGTATGGAATACACATTTCTTAAAAATGGAAAACCAATAATTATTAATGCTAAGCTTCCTCCTCAACAAAAAGAGAGACTGTTGAAGGTAATAAATAAATGGTCGAAAGCCTTCACTTGCTCATATCATGAATT
This sequence comes from Gnetum montanum, assembly GCA_015680685.1. Taxonomy (NCBI): domain Eukaryota; kingdom Viridiplantae; phylum Streptophyta; class Gnetopsida; order Gnetales; family Gnetaceae; genus Gnetum; species Gnetum montanum. The sequence continues at coordinate 86,953 of MNCI01025223.1, read as the reverse complement.
AATTGGAATAAATCCTAGGATATGCCAACATAGGATTTACATCAACCCCTCCATGAAGCCTTGAAGACAGCTGCGGAGGCGATTGAACCCAAAGCTGAAGCAAGTAGTTAAGAAAGAAATTGAACAGCTTCTAAAAGTTGGGTTCATATAGCGAATGGGTTAGCCCCTTAGTTATAGTGCCCAAGAAGGGAGGAAAATGGAGGATGTGCATAGATTTTAGGCTACTAAACATGGCATCATTCAAGGACCACTTTCCATTGCCATTCATTGACCAAGTCTTAGACACCATCGTAGGGCATCACTACTATAGTTTTTTGGATGGGTATAGTGGGTACAACCAAATACGAATAGCCCCAGAAGACTAAGCCAAAACTATGTTCACCAGTCCTTGGGGAACCTTTGCATATAAATAGATGCTGTTTTGCTTGTGCAATGCCCCTGAAACATTTCAACAATTAGTTCTAGGCATATTCCAGCAGCGAATAGGAAATGGTATGGAGGTCTTCATGGATGACTTCTCCACCTATGGAGCAAACTTTGATCAAGCCTTGGACCGGTTAGAGTAAGTATTAAAATGATGTGTAGAAACCAATTTAAGGCTCAACTGGAGAAAAAGCCATTTAATGGTCCAAGAAGGCATAGTATTAGGGCATAAGATCTCACAAACAAGGATAGAGGTAGACCCCGAAAAGATCAAAGTTATCCAAGAAATTACCCATCAACCAGAAACTGTAAAAGATATCCAATCATTCCTTGGACACACTGGCTACTACAGAAGGTTTATTAAGAACTTTTCAAAGGTTGCAAAACCATTGGTTGAATTAACAAAAAAGAATGGACTAGGGAATGTGAACTAGCTTTCCAAACTTTAAAACAGAAGCTAGTAGAAACACCTACTCTATAAGCTCTTGACTGGTCCAGGCCATTCCACATAATGACAGACGCATCCAACTATGCTTTAGGAGCCGTACTTACATAGTTAGATAGCCAAAAACATCTTTATTACATCCACTATGCAAGTATAAGTCTCACTGGTGCACAACTTAACTACACTACAATAGAGAAAGAATTAATGGCTGTAGTGTTTGTACTAGAAGAATTTAGACACTATGTTTTGGGCTATAAGGTATTCATCCACATGGATCATAGTGCAATAAGGTTCCTAATGAATAAGCCAATGGTAAGCCCTCACATCATACAATGGCTTGTAATATTACAAGATTTTGATTTAACAATGATTGATCACAAAGGTACCGAGAACGTAGTTGCTGATCATTTATCTCGGTTGCGATGAGACAACAAAGAGGATAAGTATCCAATTTCTGATTATTTTCTAGATGAACTCCTCTTTGCTGGTGTAGTGAATAATTAATTAACCATGGAGACAAATTGCTATAGTAGCATTCTCACCTATCTCCTTACACAACAAACACCACAAGGGTTTGACACCAAAAAGAAGCAACAGTTTCTTCACCGAGCCAAGTATTTTATGGAAATCAACAAGAAACTCTATAAAGTATGTCCTGATGGCTTGGTTCGATGGTGTGTTCTTGACGTAGATCAACTACGAGTTTTCTAAGATGCTCATGAGGGTCCTTGTGGGGGTCATTACACTGGGAGACGAACAACCATTAAGATCTTGCTTGTAGGATATTATTGGCCTACATTGTTTTGGGACGGCCATCGTTTTGTCGAATCTTGTGAGTGCTATCAACGTGATGGGGGGATGACTGCTAGAATGGAGGGGTCATAACAATGGATCCAACCTTTAAAACCCTTTGACATTTGGGGAATTGATTTTATGGGGCCGATTACACCAATGTCCAATGGAAAAGCTTATATTATTGTTACCATTGATTACCTTACAAAATGGGCAGAAGTAGCTGCTGTTAAGGATTGTACATCATCCACAACTGCATGATTTGTTCAACAACAAATCATAAATAGGTTTGGTGTGCCTCGTGCACTTATTTCAAACAATGGTACACACTTCACAGGTGTGACTTTTCACAAATAAATGCAATGCGTAGGGGTTGAGCACAAACTAACTACACCATATCGCCCTCAAGCAAACGGTCAAGCCGAAGTCACCAACAGGGAGATTACAAAGATATTGATAAGAACCATTAGCAAGTTTAGGTGAGACTGGAGCACTAAACTGAATGATGCTCTTTGGGCATACCACTCCACATGGAAACTTCCTACAGGCTACTCTCCCTATGAGTTAGTGTACGGTAAATTACCAACACTTCCCATTCAAACTAAGCTTCGTACACTATCCATAGCATGTGACCTCAATCTTGACCTTCATCTAGCACAAAAACAATGGTTGATGAACCTTAACCTACTAGATGAGAACCGATTGGCCACCCTGTCATCTAATGAATTGCATAAGGCCTTCAATAAACAACGTCATGACCTAAGGATTAGGAAAGTTAAATATTAAACGAGAGATAAGGTTCTCTACTAGAATCCCACACATGTGCCACAACGTACCAAATTTCAAATGTTGTGGAAAGGATCTTATGTCATTTATGCAACTTTTCCTTTAGGGGCCATGACAATATACAAACCTAAGAGCCTGGACAAGAAGTTGTTGGTCAACGTGCAACAAACCAAACCTTTCCATGAGCTTCAGATAGCCAATACACACGCTACTACCTCTATTGGTGGATAACCCTACTCACTATTTCAGATCTCCTCCTTCCAACTTAGTCATGGGGGAGATGGCCACCTGGTCCAACCATTCTAGGCCCTCAGTTCTTTTTGAATTTTTGTTTTCCATGTTTTTTTTTTACACATTTTTCCAACTTTCTTATTTTTTTTACACCATCGTTCACATTTTTACTATTTCTTTGTTTGCTTGATTTACTTTTATTTATCATGCAATAAGTGCCTATGATAGTGGATTGAATTATATCATATTGATTGCTAGTGTTTGGTTTTTACCTTTGAATTATGATGTTGATATTATGATATGGTTCTTTTGATAAAAAAGGCAATGAGTCCACACCGTCCACTCATCCATTCAATTCTATGGTCTCCTTTGGCTTGGAATTGTACAATCCTTTTTTTCTAAGTAACCTTGTTAATAAATTGGTGGCTTGGTATTTTTCAAACTGAGGAAGGACTCAATGGATGAAACAGGTGTGACTTCAAGGGAATTCGATGCACGTGTGCTGGCCATTCTCCTGGGTGCTTGGATGCTTTTTCTTTGGTTTTCCACCATTCTACCATTGATCAAATATCAAGAAGCTAAGTGAATAAAAATAAGTCTTTGCATGGTGTGGTTCTCATGAAAAAAAAATAGAGTGGGAATTCAAAGCACACCCCTTAGACATAATAAAGTAATAAGGGCTATAAGCACTAGTTATGGCATTGGAAAGACATGTTACCCATGCCTGAAGGTTCCCTCTAACTAAGGCCCTTTCTCACTCTTGCTTCTCCATCTCGCTCTCCTTGGGATGATGATCACTCTTTGTGGAGGCCTTCTTGTTGCTTCAAGAGGATCGATTGACCAAGTGTATTGATGTGAGGGCACTAAATGAGGTTATTTTGAGTCCAGATTTGGAATGAGTTCTACTTAGTCACATTAACCATGACATACAGAAGGGAATTTACACAACCTTGCTCTTGGGATTCCATTCCATTTCTACTCTCCATATTTCTTTCCACATTCCACCTCATTGCCGATTTTATGATTAGTCCATGTCTTGGTTGATGCATTATTTTTCCTTGGTAAATTCTTATGGGTAAGTTTTAAACTCTTGCTTCCAAATGACATTCCTAGAGCCTACGGACTCTTTGGTTTGTGGGTTTGTTAGGGCGTAAAGGGAATGAGCCTACTTTGGGGAGGACCCACTGGCATTCCTTTTTTGTGCAATTGTTAAGTTCTTTTCCTTAAACATTCTCTGCAATCAACCATTTCTCATTTCATCTCCATCTTTGACATCCATCTTATTGGCGTTGCCACTGTTATTTTTTCCATCTTTCTTGTTCCTTATATTTTTCCATCTTATTGCTACTGAAGGTTCAGTCTTAGTCATGGGGGCCCTGGCATAAATTTTTCAATTTCTCCATTCTACTACTTGCCTAACCCCTACACCTTGGGTAGTTATTAGTAATAAATCTCTAACCTAGTTTCTACCATAACCACAACCCAGCTAATGCATTTTATATTGAGGCAAGGTATTAGCTGCATCGTGGTTTACTTATCGTTGCTCATTTGTGACTATGTTGTGTGTGCAGATGGCGATTACACGGACAATGGACTGGGGTAGGAGGGAGCACTTGGGATGGACTAGAGCTAGAGCATTTACGCCAAGAACAAGTCTGATTTCATGATTATGGATAAAAAATGGAGGGTGCAATCTCAGCATTGGCAGCAACACACCTCATTTTCTTTTCTCCCTCTTTCTCTTCAAGCTGTCAAGTGAAGATATGGATGTCACTTATGTACAATGTTCACCACCATGGGTATGAACACCAATGTTGTAATGTATTATTGATTTTTTCACCAGGCATTTAGAGTTTACCATCCCATTTCACTAGCAGTTTTCATTCAGCCAATAATCCCATACCTTTCCAATATTTTGTAAGGAACTCAAGGATGAGTTTTTGTTTAGTTGAGGGGGTATGATGAACCATGATATCGAGGCCATGATATTGAATCTGCGATATCAGGTCTGTGATATCGGAGCTTGTTATGTGATGTCGGATACCTGATATTGCGTCCTGCCTCATTGCCTATAAATAAGAGGCAGGTGCACTTGGCTTGCATAGTTAATTTTAGTCTCTTACCCAAACTCTTGCCTTTTCTCCCTCACAAAGTTAGAATTATTT
>MNCI01025223.1:49271-82062 GCA_015680685.1 Gnetum montanum | reverse complement strand
TAATCCCAGTAGTGTTGCATTGGTTTAGAATGTGTACGGCAAGCGAGAACAGATACTGGTGTTAAGATTAATTAAAGCCTAGTTAATCAGCAGTTAAATTAAATTAGTCACTTAGTTATCTCTCTCCCTCCTTATTAGTAGTAGGACATAAAAACACAAAAAAATTATAAAAATCATATGCCTCAAGTTTACTTAACCATACAATTGTGACATACAAGTAAGCTTGGGAAGATAACGATTGATCAACCCATTCTTGTTCCATAAGGTGCATAGGCACTTAGTCCTTGGAATTTGACCAGATCGTGCATGTACGCTGATATTCATATGGTTGAGCGTAGGGATACCTTGCCGCTCATCAACATGGTTAAGGTTTCTACTTCCCAAGTTTGCATCCTAATCTTCCATTTTACAATTTTAGGTTTTGTAATGTCCCATTCCTTGTTAAGGGTGGAAACAAATTATGAAAATGTAATTAACCTTCAAATGGAGGGGTACCTCATTATGAGGAGTTATGATTATTCATGTATCCCTCGGGAATGGGTTCAACCTATGTCATTTAAGGTTGGGTTTAGAGGTCATGCCAGCATGGAGTTGCTGGGCTTGGAAAGGCAAGTAACGAGAGTTGGGTGAAGTGGGACAAGAAGGTACTGACCACCCCTTTGGTTGGATAGCCTAATTGTGGTGGTAGTGCTGGATTGCCTGTAAGGCTTAAGTGACATGGGAAGATAACCCAGAGGGCGTTACAATACTCTCTCTTATTAATAAATTTTTTTTCTCTCCTATTTCGAGTACCAGTTATTCATTTACTAGTTAATCATTTTTAGGTATTTTATGATGTTTCCATTGTATTACATAAGAATGTGATGAATTAAGCAATGAATGATCATATTTTTACAACATCCAGGAACAGGATGTCACATTTGATATCAGAGAAAGCCATAATTAAGGAGCCAAAGTGGAAAAAATATTATTTTATCATTATTATAAGAAAAAAAAGTACATCCAAGAAGAATACATGTAAGGGAAGAAGTGATAGAAAGGGAAGAAGTGGAACACAAAAATCGGGAAGATGTTGAATAAGGAAAAAACAAGAAGCACAATAGTGGTTAGTCATTTTGTTGAAATGCGTCAAGGAGATTTGAAACTATCTTCAATTGTGCTTCCCATTCTTCATTAGTGACATCTTTTATGATGAGCATCTTTTTGCATCTCGCCAAGTTGCTAGACAATTACTTCATGTACTTATTGGTATTCATTGCTGTAGTCACTGCCTCCTTCTTCTTTTTCAGTTGGGTCTCCAGCACATTTGTTTGAAAAGATCAATCATCCATGTCTTTTTGCCACTCTTTTTCTTTCCTCTGCACATACAAAACAAGATTCAAAATTATGAAATCATGAAGAAGAAGATCAAATGGAAGAAAAAATAAGAAGAGTAGAAATACTTACCTATAGCTAATCAGTCTTCAATTGAAGGTATTGCTCATGTGTCAGTAGATGACGAGCAAGACATGTCGCACTCTCCAACTCTCGTAGTAGTTGCTCTAGATTTTGGACAACCTTTAGAGCATCTTTAGGAATTGAATGAAAGGACGATGGAACACAAATCTCTACCCATTCATAATCCTTATTGAAGTTGCATGATCAGGAGTCCCATATCTGGAAGATATCTTTGTGAACAAAGTAAGGACTATTCCTCGTGCTTTGTTGACCTAGATGCTAAAAAATAATAAGTTCTTCCTTAGTAGCTTCCACCATTTGCCCGAGTGAGTAGTGGAAACTTGAGATAGAGACAGAAGGAGTTACTGGAATGGACCTAGCAACTAATGTTGGCACAGTCTGTAGTAAGAAACCCCTTATTTGGGTTGCATGTGTAGATGCCACATGTGGTTATCTAGACAAAGGGGTGGAAACTAGAGGAGTGCAGGTCTATTTAGCATTGGCACTTATGGTATCATCTCTTCTCATTTCTTGTATAAAGTACCTTTGAATTAGAGACATTTGCAATACAAAAGATCAACATCATATAAGAAGAGGAAAAGGGATGTATTAAAACCTTAAAATAATTAAAACTTACCTTTGGTTCCCTCTCCTTATCTTGTCTTGTATCTTGTTGTTGGGCTTGTTGTTGGTCATTTTTTCTTTAGTTGTTAGAACCTTGCCCAATACGTTGCCTTTGTAAAAAGGAGAATTTATTAAAAAAGCAAATAACACATTAAACTAGGCTATTATATACATATATGTTTAGATATATACCTTGGAGTTGCTAAGTGAGATTTTTTATCATGGAAAAACCCTACAAATGGTTGAAGCACCTTGAGCACTTTCAGTTTGTGTAGTCTGAGAATCTTCTCTTGGAATCTATGCATCTTGGATTGGTTCATTCTGCATCCTAGATTGCACTATCAATAAATACATGAAGAAACATAAGTAACAATAGAAATATAGAATACATAAACATGTAAAATACCTCGTTGCTTCCCTCTTGATTTCTAGCCTACTACAAAACGAATTGGTCTTTTTTGCTATCCTCAATCTTACTCTTTATAATTCTATCCTCTTCAAGAAATTCAAGACATAAATTGGGATTGTATAGGCTAAAGAGTTTGCTTGAAGGATTATAACTCAGAATTAAACACATGATCAAGGGTATGCAACATATGATATATGATTTACTGAGATTTTATTTGGTAGTAGCAACTTCACTCATGGCATTTTACAAAGCAGAAAAACAAGATAGTGACCAATCATAAATTTTCCTGGTTATGGCACCATGAAGTATATAGATGGAAAAAGTTGTAACATAAGATTAGTGTTGATGCCATAAACCCTTACTATGGATAAATTGACGCAATTCAAAGTGAATTTCATTCATGAAATCTCCATGAAGAAAGTGGCTTTTGCCAATAGCAGAATCAATAACATAATCAAATAATTATTTTTGGCAAAAAAATTTAAATTTAGGGGAGAAAATCTAAGAAAGTAAGGGATCCTTCCTTTAGTGAAAACCCAAGGCTATTCGAATACTAGATGAAAGAATCATTATCGGCCCAAAAAATAGTTGGGAAGTGGTGCTTATACTATTATTATAAATATTGCACCATTGAATTATTAAGTATTTACACTTAGTTGCCTTGAAAATAGTGAACATAAGTAATTTAGATAATCGGGAAGTGATAAGATACTAAAACTTCTCCTTTCTAAGTAATCATGCATAAGGTTGGAAGTAGTAACTACACTATTTTGGTGAAAAAGAATGGACAATGATTTGAAGCTACCTAGAGTTGAAGAAGGAGCCTGAGTAGGATTCTTTGGGGCCATGTTGATGATGGTTAAAATCCTCTATGTTGATGATAGAAATCTTCAAGCTTCTCCGCTGAGGAAATCTTTCAATCTTTTGTTGAGATTGAACTATGATGGGAAAAGTCTTTCTTCTCTCATGTATTTATAAAAGAATATCAAGAATCTTAGCAGGAGAAAAGAGGAAGTATTAACTTAAAGTTAATTAATGATTTAATAAAGCTATTGTTTACTTTTTATGATTTTGTGATTTCTAGGTATACCAAAATGATGTTATCACTAGCTCAACATGTAGTGCTCTCCAAGACAATTCCAATGGTACCAATCTCATCAAAATTTGACTTATAGTTTTGGAGATATGGTGTTTCTTGGGTTACGTGCAATTTTAAAATTTAAAAAGTATTTTTTTTAAATTTTAAATTTAATTTTTAATTTTTTTATTCATTTAATTAAAAAAATAATATATGAAAAAATGGGATGTCGCGGGTTCGACCCTGACCACCAAATATTCATAATTACTTAAAAAATTCCCTTTGGCAGGGCCATGACTAGCCCTACTGCTGGTCATGATCGGTCTTGTTGCTGGCCATGATCAACCCTGCTGCTAGCCTCAGCAAGGTTTGTAGGCTTGGCTAGTGGTAGCTAGTTTAGCCCTAAGGACTAGCCAAGGGTACCCACGTGTTACCTCTAGTTGCCACACACTGTGTCGCTCCTAGTTGTCACCTCTTGGGCCCTTCACGTTGCCTTCCATGTTGCCACCACCCTCTCTCATTACCTTTCACATTGTTGTCATCCCCCCACATGTCATCTTTCTATGTGTCACTATTGCCCAGTTACTATGCATCACTGCTACGCCCCCCACGCATCACCCTTTTACATGTTGCCATTGTCTAGTCTTCATGTACCATCATTACTTGGTTTACCACTGTGTCATTGTACCATGTCCTGCAGTGTTTGCCCTCTATTATGTTGTAGGACACTAATGGTGTCGTGGATCAGAGGCATCCTTGGTGCTCCGTGGGCATTGATGGCACCATAGATCATAGGCACCATTGGTGCCATGGATCACAGGCACCCATGGCATCGATGATGCTGTAGATGACAGGCACCCTTGGCACCAACAAGGTTACCAATCACAGGCACGCCGATGCCCTCTAGGGCTACCGGTGACCTAGAAATCATGCACAACGCTGATCGTGTGGACCTCATTTTTTGGCTGCGTAGGCCCTAGAGAGGATTCTTTAGGCATTAAGGAGGGCCTTGCGAGCCCTTTGATGGGCCGTGTAGGCCCCAAAAGGGCCATGTAGGCCTTGAAAAGGGCCATGCAAGCTTTGGAAGGGGTTGCACTTGCCCTATCAAGGGCCACGTGAACCCTAATATGGGCTTCCTAGTGTAGCCCTTGCCACCACTGATGTTTTCTTCTACTGCCACCATCAATGTTCACTTCCACTATTACATTGCTAACATTGTTCATGTTTCTTGCATCATTGTTGCCCCTGTCTAGCAGCTAGCCCTACCTTTGATGATGAAAAATATTTTCCATCAATTAACAGAAAATTTAAAATTTTTTGGCAATTGATAAAAATTTTGAAATTTTCATCAACTCATGGGAAATTCAAAATTCCCATTGTTGATGCATTGTTTTAAATAAAAAATACATGAAAATAATTTTCAAAATTCAAAATTTTCACCATGGTAATAACAAAAATAAAAATTTCATAATTAAGCATGCTCAACCTAGAGTAGAACTGGGATGGGTGACCTCTTGGGAAGCTGTAAGTTTTTGGTAGACTTAAACAACCATAACTTTTGAATCTAGAGTCCATTTTCAACCAAACAAAAATCGATTCCAATAGAATTGAACCTTCTCGATGCAATGGAATAATTAGACTTAGCCTTCAGAAAATAGAAAATTAGCTTTTAATCCATTATTTAAGGTCCTAAAACAAATTAGGATTCTATGGCCATGTAGAAATAAATGATAGTTTTAACCTCTTTTGTTACTGATAAACTATTTCGAGGTCCATAAAAAGGGACCATAGAGGCCAAGGATTGCCAAACCACCTAATTGCTTCAAATTATTGATGTTTGTAACCTGAAGAATACATTGGAGAGTGATGGAATCCCAAGTCAATGAACAGATGAATGTCCTTGAGGATCAAATTAATGAGATTAGGGGTGTTCAAGAAGAGCTTCATCAGTTTAGTCAAGGGTTCAGGACAAAGATTTAGAATATGTCTGTAAAAATTAGGAATTGTCCTAGAGTTTAAAGGATAAATTGTTAGACGTGCAAGGAAAGATGGATTCCTTTGCAAAATCCATCAAGAAATTAACAGACCATCTCACCAAATCTTTAAATCCTAGCCATGTTCCACCTAGAGATCAACATCAAGATCAAGAGAAGGTTCCCCCAACGGATCCACATTGAAACCAACCCCTATTTGCTGGTCACCAAGAGACCAATATCCCTTCTTTAGGTCATAGAGTAGAAACCAAAGGTGAGGGATACAGGAATTGGCATAATACACCCAGAGAATTACTAACTCAAGTTCATGTCAAGAATGTAAAATTAGATCATTATGATGGAGTCCTTGGATCTAGTGCCAAAGCGAAGGATTGGCTTGATATAATAAAAAATTACTTCGATATGTTGAATTTGTTAAGCTAAGAACATTTAGAAGTTATCTCCTTATATTTAAGAGGACTTGCAACAACATGTCGGAATGGACTAATATTTCAAGGTTTGATTACAAATTGGGTTAATTTTGGTCGAGATTTTGAACAAAAATTTGTAACCAATTCTTTCCTTAAAGAGTGAAAAATGAGATTTGATTTCTTAAGATTAGAAAGGTGATCTATAGAAGATTACTACAAGGAGTTCTATGATCTTTCTCAATATGTAAGCCACTAGGATGAGGCAGAATTGGCTTCAAAGTTTATTGGTAGATTACATGGACAATTGTGTCCCCAGACACAAGCACATAATCCTCAAACAATCGATGAAGCATACAGAATTACTAAGGATTATGAAGAATCAAATCAAGTATGAACTACCCTTTGACAAGTAACTTGTTGACAAGCAATAGTAGAAGAAACACCAACAAAGAGAGCTCAATCAAGATTAGGATGTTTTATTTGTGGTGAAGATAATTTTAAATGAGATTGTCCAAAATTATGAGAAAGGGTACAAAGGACCAATCAAATCAGGAATAAAAAACCCAACTCAAACATGAACAAAGGAAAAGTCCCAACCACCACCATATCCATGAAGAAGATATTAGCATAAACTAAATTAGGTTTGCATAAATTTCAATTTTCTTTACTAGTTTTTGAAGGTTCAATTAAAGCTAGAAAAATTAAATTTTTTATTGATAGTGGTGCTAGTGATAACTTTATTTCTCCAAAGTTAATTAATTTATTGAAATTAAGTTTACATTCCAAGAAAATTATTAAGATAGAACTTTCAGATGGAATGATCATGAGCAAGTATACCAGGTATAGTGAAATTACCTTTACTTTGCAAGACATGCCTTTTATTTATGAATTCTTTGAATTTGAACTAGGTGATGTTGATGCGATTTTAGGAATGTATTTCTTGCAAGAATTCAATATTATTGCCCACTTTGAAACTTGTATTTTAAAAATACCAACCATTGGTAGAGTCAGGGTTCTAAGGAGGGTAGGAACAACAAAAAAAATTCACACGATAATCATTAAACAAGTCAAAAGACTAGTCAAAAAAGGTGCTACAATGTGGGTTGTCAAAGTAACCCAACCTTAGAAATCATTAGCTATTGAGATTCCAAAAGAACTTATGAAATATAAAGATTCAGTATTTGGTGAAACTAGAGAACTACCTCTAAAAAGAATTTTTGAGCATACTATTAATATTTTTCCTAGTACACAACCTATTTCAAAAGCCCCTTATATATTTTCCACTTCAGAATTAGGAGAATTGAAAGTACAATTAGATCAACTAGTGGAAGAAGGAAAAATTTGACCTAGTGTATCACCTTGGGGTGTACCAATCTTGTTTGTTTAAAAGAAAGATGGTACGTTAAGATTATGTATTGATTATCAGACATTAAATAAAGTGACAATTAAAAATACTTATCCTTTGCCTAGAATTGATGATTTGTTTGATCAACTTATGGGTACATGTTATTTTTCAAAGATTGATTTAAAATCAAGTTATCACCAAATAAGGATTAAGGAGAAAGACATTGAGAAAACTGCTTTCACAACAAGGTATGGATTATACGAATTTATTGTGATGCCATTTGGATTAACTAATACACCTACAACATTCATGGCATTAATGAATAATATTTTTCATGAATATCTTGATCAGTTTGTTATAGTATTTATGGATGATATACTTGTTTATTCTAAGTTAAGAGACGAACATGTCAAACATTTGAAAATTATAATGGAAATTCTTAAAGAACATTAGTTGAAAGCTAAATTAAGTAAATGTGAACTCTTTGAAGAAGAAGTCTCTTACTTGGGCTATATAGTTTCTAAGAAAGGATTGTAAGTAGATCAAGCAAAAATTAGTGTAATTCGGGATTGGCTTGAATTAAAAGATACTACAATGGTTCCTAGTTTTTTAGGCTTAGCAGGTTTTTATCAACATTTTATTAAAGATTACTCTACTTTAGTAGCCCCCTTGGCTAACCTTTTGTAAGTAAAACATGTATTCAAGTTTGATGAAAAATGTAGGGAAGCTTTCTTTAGATTAAAGATGCTACTCACAAAATCACCTATTCTAAGAATTTTAGATGAAGAATTACCATTTGAAGTATCAACGGATGCTTGTGGAATAGAAATTGATGCAGTACTTTCATAAGAAGATAAAGTGGTATGTTATGAATCTTGTAAATTACGAGGAGCTCAGGTAAATTACTCAACCCATGATCTAGAATGACTAGTAATTGTTCATGCTTTGAAGGTTTGGAGACATTATCTTTGTGGAAAAAGGTTTGTAATAAAAATAGATCATAAAAGTTTAGAATATTTGTAGAGGTAGCCTATTTTGAATACTTGTCAATGATGATGGGTAGAATTATTGGTTGAATATGATTTTGAAATCAAATATACTCTCGGTAAGAAAAATGTGATAGTTGATGCTCTTAGTCAAATGTGAAACTTGATGATAGGTATGGTAACAACCCCTATGGAAGAAGAAATTAAGGAATAGATTAAAGAAGATCCTTATTTTAGGAAGATTTTAACCAATATTCCCTCTGAGCCTTAATATCAACTTACCCCTAATAGTTTATTGATGAAAGGACAAAGAATGTGCATACTAGAAAGAAATTGGAGACTAAGGTAGCTGTGTGAAGGACATGATGTACCATATGCAAGACACCCAAGTTATATTAAGATTTATATGATGTTACACAAATCTGATTTCTTTCTTGGAATGAAGAATGATGTATCCTTGTACATTAAAAACTATCCAACATGTCAAAGAATTAAAGCTGAACAAAAGAAACCTAATAGATTATTACAGCCTTTGGAAGTTCAAACCTAGAAATGGAAAAATGTTACCATGGATTTCATTGTGGGATTGCCAAGAACCAAAAAGGAAAATGACTTGATTTTGGTAGTGGTTGATCATCTATCAAAGATGACATATTTTATAGCTTTGAAATCTACAAACACAACCGAAGAAGTAACCAAAAAATTTGTATGAGAAGTATTTCAATTACATGGATTTCCAAAATCTATCATCTTGGACTAAGACCCTAAGTTCATATCTGAATTCTAGAAAAATTTCTTCAAAGATCTTGAAACATAGTTGAAATTTAGCACAACTTACCACCCAAAGACTAATGGAAAAATAAAATGTGTGAATAGAATACTAGAAGATATTGTACAAAGTTATGTTGGAAGTAGACCAAAATCCTGGGAGAATTATTTGCACCTAGCAGAATTCACCTATAGAAAAAATTATCAAGGTTCCATACATTGAATACCATTCAAAGTAGTATATGGATGTAATTGCCGAACACCACTAACGTGGGTAGATGCAACCTTAAGAATAAAATGGAAGGAAGAAGAAATTAAAATAATGGAAAATAGTGTTACAAGAGTTAAGAAAAATTTACAAGCTACTCAAGATAAATATAAGGGATATGCATAGCAACATCAACTTAAGAAAGAATTCCAAGTGGGAGATTAAGTATTACTAAGAGTAAAACCTAGCAGGAGTTCTCTAAAACTTGGAAAATATACTAAATTTACACCCAGATATTGTGGACCCTTTGAAATTTTTGAAAGAATTGGTAAAGTAGCATATTGGTTAAATCTTATAGCAACCTTAAGAATTGGTCTAGTTTTCCATGTAAGTTTGCTAAAGAAATTTCATGCAAATGATGTTGCATATGTACTAGATTGGAATACTTTACCATAGTAATTAAAAACCCATTGTAATTAAGAACTTTGCCATTGCAATCCAACACCAAATTTGAAGTTAAACCCATTGTAATTAAGAACCATCAAACCAAGAAGCTACTAAACAAAATTATTAGTGAAGTACTTGTTTAATGATCAAATTATAATTAGCAGACTTTGAAAAATAGGGAGTTTATTCTTAACACTTACCCCACCTTTTTGATCATCATGATAGAATGATAAATTATATTTATTATTGATGTAATAAATTATATTTTATAATTTCTCATATTTTGTTTGTATATATGGTAATGAGGATAATAAGGAAGCTAAAGCTAAGGAGCATAATGAAGAAGCAGTAGCTAAGTAGCTAGATGTAGAGGAAGTAATTGAGGACAAGTTGGATGCTTAAGGGGGTTAGATTGTAACGTTCCATCCATTGTTAAGGGTGGAAAAAAATTGTGAAAATGTAATTAACCTTCAAATGAAGGGGTACCTTGTTATGAGGAGTTATGATTATTTATGTATCCCTTAGAGATAGGTTTGACCTATTCCATATAAGGTTGGGTTTAGAGGTCGTAGTAACATGAAGTTGTAGATGGGTGAAGTAGGACAAGAAAGGACTAATCACCCCTTTGGTTGGATAGTCTAATGATGGTGGCAATGTTGGATTGCCTCTAAGGCTTAAGTGGCATGGGATAACCTAGAGAAGTTACAATACTATCTCTTATTAATAAAATTTTTTCATTTTCTTTCATATTTTGACTACTAGTTATTCATTTACTAGTTAATTTATTATTTAAGTATTTTATGATGCTTCCATTATATTACTTAAGAATGCAATGAATGTGATGAATTAAGTGATGAACGATCATGTTTTTATGACATGTAGGAATAGGATGTCATAGGTTTTATGTATGTTTTAGGCTTCTTGGAACATTTTTTGCTTCATTAAGAGATCATTGGAGGTCCTCAACATGTTCCTTAGTGTCTTGAATTTCATCTAGAAAATATTAGAAAAGTATTGGTGGTAGGGGTGCACTAACTTTCCTACACCAATGCGCCTCCTATGCTAGTGTAGGGGTGCTGATGCAACCCCTTTGGTGCCTTGGTTTGGATGCTTTATATTCTCTACCTCCTCAAGTATGCTTTGGGATGTCTTGGTTGCATTGATGGACCTCCGTTGATGTCCAAGAATTAGAAAACCCCTACCATTGTGTTGTGAAAACTATAAATATCATGGATGAGCTCCACACAAAATGAACTTGATTCTAAGCATTTTCCTTGGCTTTTGGCATTCTGTTTTTTGTGAAGAGCTATTCCTCCATTGGGTAAAAGTGATTTCTTCCTTTTTTTGTTTATGTTTTGAGTTGTTGCTTTCATAAGTATGGCTAGACTCTAATAGAGTGCTACCTTGCTTACGTAGCCTAGAACTATTTGGTCAAGCCCAAGTCTAGTTCTTGCATGGTGAATAAGGCTTATGAGTTTTTCCACATTTTTCATCATTGATGCATTAAACATTAAAATAGCAAAGATATTATAAAATATTAAAACCATAAAAACATTTATTGATTTCTCATTTTCTTAAGTTGCGATGATTCAACCTTACCCAAGGAGGTCACAACTATATGAAATGGAGTTGGGCCATTGAGTTTGTGACTAAGAGCTACTTTATTTGCATTTGTGTATTTATACATCATGTTGCTCCTATCTCTTGAGGGATTGTGACATGTGTGAATGTTTTTGAGCATTACCCCTATCCCCAAGTGGGATTATAATGCATTTGTGTTTATTATTATTTTGTTCTTTATAACTATATCATACAATATAAAAACATAAATATTTTTTCAACCTCTCATTATGGAAACATGGGTTTTCATTTGTATTATATGTACTATAATATCTTTTATATTTATTGAATGCAACAATATACATGAGTGTTCTTGCGATCCACTCAAAATCATCCTCAAAGCTTACGACAAAATTGCATTGTGATTTGGATGATATATTTCATTATTCCAAAACCAAGGAGACCCTTATCATTGGTGTTGTTGTCAGGGAGGGAATTAGTGAATTGTTTGAAAAAACTTGCATGTTCTTGATGTTAACTTTTATTCAAATCAAGTATATGTTTTATTCTTATGTGTGTAGGTTGTGAAAATAAAAAAAATGACAAATAGTGCTATGAGCCCACTAAAGATCTCTAGTAATGCACCAAAAAGATAAAAGGCTTTTGTTACATTTTAGCATTCAAAGGATAAGAGCATTCCACCAATTGTGTTGGCTTATCATGAAGATAAGCAGGGAATGTGAAGAGATGCTCATGGCTAATTCGCTATGGACCTAGTGGTGGCTACACCAGATGACCTCATTGATGCCTTAATCAATATTGGGAAGTGCAAGGTCCCATGGTAGGAAATTTTACTACAAGCATAGATGTGAAAATTGTGAAATTGGTTCTATTGCCTTCTCTTCACCTTGAGAAGAGTAGAATCATTCAAGCCAAAATAAAGCCCACACTCATGAGATCCTAATGAACATGCCCGACCACAGTTTGATTGCAATATCTACTTTAGGGATGAGTTCCATTGTTATATCTTGTGGAGATAGCACAATAGTACCTAATGGTGATGTTATTACCATCTTCATATCTACAGTGGTAACATGGGTAATTAAAGAACAATGTTTGTCTAAAAATTGAGTAGATCCTACTAGTCCTATGATGGAGATCCTAGTAGTGGTAATCGTTTGGTAACCCAGTAGTGGTTTACTTGATTCACTTAGTAGTGAACTCACTTGGTAATCCCAATAATGGTTACATGAGCCCAAGGCATGTATGACAAGCTAGGAATGGATAGTCATCACACTAGGCTAGAGTAGATTGTTTTACTATTTTCCTTAGACTTAGAATTATTTCTACACTTTACCATCGTAGTTAGGAAACCTGGCCAACACAACATTAGTGATCATATACCAAGTAGTAAGTTAAATCATACACCTAGATTTTACTAGCTCACGTGGAAAGAGAATGATCCTGAACTTTAATCAATTACTAGCATAATCACATTGCCTCATTCATGGATTATGATTGGGCTACACATGAATACTTGTAACTAGTATGATTGGGTGTTGGATAACTCCACTGCTCATCATTAGCACCATTACCAGGGACTTGTCAATGTATGCTACGTAATTAATTACACAAAGTTTGTTGTATTTGAAATGCAAAGTTAAAATCTATAACTCTAAATAAGCACACTTAAAACAAATTTCTTAAACCATAACATGGCTTCAAGTAAGGAAATAGTATCACTTGCTAAGGAACTACAAATAAGTAGTGATAGAATCAAAGAGGAAGAAGACTAGCATATGTCAATATAGATAAGGATCTCATATCCTCATCATGATTCTTACTATCCTAATTTCACCTTCATCTTTCATTAGGATGTCTAATTAAGGTGGAGAGATCTTCAATGGAACATTGTTCTACCACCAAAACGTTCAACACCCATCATGCTTCAAACTACTCTCAAGGGAATGAAATTAAGTGAGGAACTTGGAGGGTATCATGTGATCAAATAGATGACCAAACCCTATGAGCCAATTGAGGAGTAGTTAAGAAGAGACAAAGTCATGGAGACTAGGCATGATTAGAACAAAGGAAAGAATGTTAACTCTCTTATTTTCTTGGAAGAACTTGATGGAGATGAATTTATAGCTGTACAACTTCACCAAAACCATGAGTTCTAGTTACAAACACCTATCATATGATTAGAGAAACTTGTCAAGAATCAATCACTCTTTGACTTAGCATAGACACTTAGAAAGGAGGTAAAAGACTTAAGGAACAAGCAGGACTCAAGGCCAAGGGTTTTTACTAGATTTCACAGAGAGGAACATCAAAGTCATCATAGGAGGACAAGCCAACACTGTTCTCCTACTACCTCATCTACATCCTTACAATCATCAAAAGACTTTGACAAAAGAAGGAAAAGTTACAAAGACCATGACAAGGAAGAGAGGAGAACTCATGATCATTGCTCAAGATATTCTAATTTGGAAGATGAAGAGTATGAATAACGTAGATGTAAGGATCGTAGAAATCATGAAGGGATGAGCATAGAAGGAGGCACTACTACAATAGAGCACACGAACTTGATCAAGATGATGAACCCCTAATGATAACTTGTAGTGTGATTAACATACATGAAGCTATACACATTGTAACCAAGCATGTGAGGGATAGTTGTATTAAATGGCTTGATATGAACAACATGTTAAGATTTGAAGGTGGCTATAATGCTGATCCACAACACCACGTTCAAGCTTTCCATGGTGCTTATGCCCTATAGAATATCAAAAGTAACTGGCAATAGTTAAAGTTATTTCCAAGAACACTTGTGAGAGAGGCAGAGAATTGGTACCGATCAATTAAATCTAAATTAATCACAAGATGGAGTACCATGCTAGAAATATTCAACAATAAACCTACTCATGGGTGTCTAACTTAAGAAAAAAAATCCAAAGATGGAAACAAGGGACTCATGAAACCATTGATGTGATAATGGGCAGATACTACTTACTATTGCATAGATGCCCAGGCCATGGATTCTCACAGAAGGAACAACTAAGGCACATTGTAGATGGGTTGTGAAACAAAACTAGGAAGGTAGTTGGGATTTATGCCCAAGGAAAATTATCTAAGATCATTGCCCATCACATCCAGAGGTTTAATGATCAAGTGGCAGGAAGAAGGTGAGTTAAGAAGGTTAACAAGTATAACCATGATCCATCAATGAGAAAGAAAGATGCATGAGTTTATGATACCCAAGAAAAATAAACCTTGGATCAGGAAATTTGAAAGGAAATGCTATCAATGCAAAAATTTGTCATCAATATAGCAACACAAGTAGCAAAGATGTGGACTTAATTGATGAGAGGTGTACGATAAATTTAACGATTGTCGAAGAGAGAGCAGATCAAGGCCTTGGAGAAGGTAAGGAGAAGGAAAGGAAGACATATGATGAATGAAAAGGCAAAGTGGCAATAATAGTTGAATGTTTTGATACTAACTCCACCAATGAGGAAAGATGTGTTGTGTGTTAGTACAAACACCCCAAGGGATGTTGTCCAGTAATGGCACATTTGTTGGAAATAGGGACATATGCACTCAATCCTAGATTTGTAAAGAAATAAATGCTCAGAAGGTTACCTTATCCTTATGGTAACTACTGATAGAACTTCCAACCAATGTATTATCCTAGTGGAGCTTTGCCACAACCATGGGAGCAGTACCATCAGTAGTGGCAACAACCCCAATCATGGGCTATGCCACCACAACACCAATGGTATCCATATCAACAACTTGATCCTTATGGATCCTACATACAACTTCCAATCAGTCCTGGGAACACTGTTGTTCAAACTTCATAATACAATCCACCAGAGTATCATAGATCGATGTCACCAAGGATCAACTTGGACTCATACATGCATCTGCAAATAGCTAATGCTTCAAATCAATATCCAACTCCTTTACCACTAGTGCCACCACTTGCTATGCAAGATGAATTGCCATCACAACCATAGCAGAGGAGAGCTACCCAGGTAGTAAACATACAAATAGAGGATCATACTGGCAACACTAGGGGCCAATCATAGAAATGTCCTTTCTTTAGGACAAATCCTGAAAAAACTAGTTGAATTAAGACTTTATTGAGACTAATCTCTTCCACAACAGATCCTCTTATAAAAAGCAAGCTTCCATTATCATCAAACACAAACATGCAAACTATCATGCTCACCAAAATAGTCACAGGCTAGATAAAGATAGGGTCACTCTCTAAGACAAGAATTGATCTAGGAGTTTCTTTCATTTATCTACAAGTAGCTAGAAATCTACCATGCAAAACTCTATTAGACTTAGGTTTTGGGGTAAATTTGATCTCTTACGAAACATATCAAGCATGGAACTTGCCATCCTTGGAGGAGTACAATATTTGGTTAGAGCTTGTAGATTAATTTGTCATCATTCCTTTGGGATAGGTCGATGATGTAGTGACCATTGTCAATGGGTGGTCCTATCTAGTAGAATTTCTTGTAATTGATGTGAAAAACGAGGATAAGGAATTTTCAATTATCATAAGGAGAGCATGGATTAGCATAATTGATGCTAAGCTAGGTATGAGAGATTTATTTGTGAAGATCTCTAAGGAAGACAAGCATGGAGCCATACATACACAATGAATTCCATGCATTATTGTTGATTGCAAAGGGTGCAATGGTGGATTAACACTTTAGAATGTTAACACAATCCTCACACTAGTCCACAACAAGTGTGAAAAATAAGTGTGTGCACAAGAGAGAGTAGGAGCCGCAAACATAAATGACACCTAGTGGCCAACAACTAAGGACCTTAATTTGTCTAAAACATGCATGGAAACATCTAAATCACTTATTAATTCTCATTCTAAGAAGATGACTCCAATTGAGAGCCCAAAAATAAAACTATTAAACCATCATCATACACCACTAGGAAAAGAAAACAAGAACTTAGATGATCAAGATTTCATTACCATCAAGATTACCTGGGACAAAATTAAAAAGTTAAATCACTAAAGATGGTAAGTGAACCACCTAGAGTGTATGATCTAGGAGATCTAGGGAGCATTTTCCAAACACTCACCCACGAGTTCAATCATGGGGGAGATGCTCTATCCTAAGCCAAAAATTAATAGTTCTTTTCAATTTTTTGTTTCATAATTGTTTTTGATTTTTATATTTTTAATACAATTTTTCACATTCTTTGACATTTTTTCATTCTTTTATCCTTTTCATTTCTTAAATTTTTACTATGCCTTAACATTTTCTAATTCCTTAACATTTTTCATTCTTTGATATTTTCCATTCTTTACATATTTTCCCAATTCTTATTATCTTTTTCATTCTTTGTTTTCATTTCCTTTGTAAATAGTTTTGATTGTTAATAAAACACATTATGAACAAGGTAAGATGTAGTTCAATAAAGATATCTCTATGTTATCAAGTCATAAGGGACTGATTATTTGTATAGTGAGCCCACACCATCCATCCATCCATGCCATTAATAAGAGGTTCTTACCATGGCCATAAGGATATTCTCCTCACCATACAACTAAGAATAAACTTGTGATCATTATGCCTAGACCGAAAAGTGAAGAACCAGTGACATAAAAGGTATTTGTGAACTTTCTTGGATTACTTTTGTTAAGTTCTTTCATGTTGTCTAGGTTGTATTATATCCTTGTAGATTTAATAAAAAATGGTAGTAAGAGTGTAATAAGTATTGCCTTATCGTGTGACTGGAAAGACATGTTACCCATGCTTGAAGCTAGTCCTCTGGTAAGGTTGACACAGATAAAAAATAAAAGAGCATAGAATAAATTTTTGGGGGTCCCATTGGAAAGACATGTTACCCATTCTTGGAGATAGGCGACTTCTTAGAAATCTAAAAAATAAAAAATGTACCATGAATAAACTTCTCCCTTGAACAATAGGCTAAGTGACAATACTCCTTGCAACAGTGGTAGTCTTATGGTTGTAATTCCAAAAGATNAACAATAGGCTAAGTGACAATACTCCTTGCAACAGTGGTAGTCTTATGGTTGTAATTCCAAAAGATGAGACAATGTGATGTCACTAGAATGTAGTCTAGACTTGGTTTGAATCTTGGATAGAAAGGCTAATGATTAATTTATCCACTAATAGACACAAGAATTCATTATGCTTATGGTAAGATACCTCATGTTCCATTTTTTGCAATCCCTTCTAAGTCTATCCCATCTTATTGTTTGAATAATCATAACTTATGTTTTATGTAATATAGAGTTATTTTCCTAATTTGGTGATACTAACATGTGTGTTGTGCTTAATAGGTATGTGTTACATTCAACTCCTTAAGTGTCTAAGGATACTTTTAGGCGTGGTTATACAAGGGCATTAAGGGCTGGAGATTACTTTGGGGAGGACCCACTAATATAACTATTGTATCTTATACTTGTCCAGTAATTCCACATCATCTTGAACCTCCTAGGACTAATAAATGTTCATCAAAACTTCCCCTTTACATCACATAACTCCTTTCTATACCAAAGAATTCATTACGCATCTCATCCATCTCATCAAAACTTCATGAACTTTCATAGCCCAAAAAATTCCTTCTTTACATACTATCTATGCCAAATTTTTGAAGACATATGCATCGTCCATCACTCAAGACCCTCTGAATACACTTCAAACCTTCCAAAAAATTAATAGGATTCATTGTCCATCCTTAGAATTTATCAAAAAATAAAAATTTTTGGCCTTCGGTATTGGAGCCACCTTGATATCGGATCCTCGATATTGAATTGAACAAAAAGTATAAATAGGTAGACACTTAGTTAAATTTTTCATTTCTCACATTTGCACCTAAGGAATATTTTTCAACTCTTATTCTTTGATTTTAGCTTTGACCTCCTAGCTTTGATTATCACTCTGATTTTCATGATGTTGAATCTATTTGACCCTAGAGTGCTCATCTTAGACATGGGGGGATGCTAGTGAGGAGAATCTGAGCTAATTTTTCAAAAAAATCCTAACACTTAGAAGGTATTTTAAGGGTAAGTATGAGGAAAAAATTGAAAATTTTTAATAAATATCAATCATATTAACACCAGAATACTTAAATACTACTTGTAAAGAACCATAACTATCATTATGAGCTATGAATAAGAAAAAAATTAGACAATTGTGAAGGATTATAAGAAAACTAACACTTATGTGGTAACTTTTTGAAAATTTTCTATTTCTGCAATCAAAATGAACTAAGAACTTAATGTAACTAAGGGTATGGGTAAGGTATGGAATCGTTAATAATAAATGAAAACACCTTAGTAATTCCAAACCCTTGATTGATTGCAAATGATCCCAAAGAGAGGAGCACAAGGAGGACCCTCATAGGATGTAAGTAAGAGACCAAGAGGCCAAGGTAGATGTTGAAAAGGAGGACAACAACTAGAACATGTAGAGCAGGAAGTCCAATCCTTTAGCATTCATCAAGAAACTCCTGCCATTGGACAGTTAATCCAAGGAGAGGTAGCAGAATCACAAGTACAAGGAAAACACCTCATGTTGTTGGAAGAATGCCTCCAAGATATCTAAGAAAAATCAATCTTAACCATAGTCATTGTGGAAATGAACTTTGGCTCATTCATAGAATTTGTTTCAGAAGCGGTAAAGACACAACTCCAAGTCTCACCACTATGGCCCATCCTTTCAAACCTATCAATTCTAACATAATAAAGAAGAGAACACCACTATGAACATTGAAGGAATCTCTATGTCATACTCAATCAAGGTGATAGCTAAAGCTCTCAACATACCTAATGAAGGGGCAAGGGTAGAACATTTGTCCACTAGATCAGATGCTGAAATCAAAAAATTGAGACTANAATCTCTAGCATTACTTAGAATGATGCATCATTTCTAAAGATCTATTGTGACCATTGGTCCTCTCCTCCTTACTACAATGAGATTTTTCCACTCCAAGGATCTACTAAAATTGTGGGCTGGATGGCACTATCGATAACTCTACAAAGATTGGCCTCCTCCATTGTTCCCCAGTTAATGGTCTTTGCAATCTATTGCAAATGACTCATTGACAACCTATAATCCTATGGTGGTGGTCATGAACTTGTTGTTGTTGTTGTTCTTTTTGTTCTTGTTGTTTCTCCTACTACCATTGTTGGCCATTGGGACCTACTTGCTCTTGTTGCTTGGTCTATGTGGTTTCTCTAGTGCTAGTTTGTTCCTCACCTTAGTCCTTCCTAGATGGTGCTGGTTTGAGCAGTTTAGCATATGAAGTGTTTTGNGAGGCCAATCTTTGTAGAGTTATCGATAGTGCCATCCAGCCCACAATTTTAGTAGATCCTTGGAGTGGAAAAATCTCATTGTAGTAAGGAGGAGAGGACCAATGGTCACAATAGATCTTTAGAAATGATGCATCATTCTAAGTAATGCTAGAGATTAGAGAAGGAGCCATAGTTGTGGCAATGCAGCACCAAGATGTAGTAGGAGTAATAGAGGTGATCACTGATCACATAAAAGAGTTCTTCAATGTACATGTTGTGCCTCTGGTAGATCTAACTAGAGCCAAAGATGCTCAAATGTTAGTAGGAACCTTGATAATTCCTATAGACCATGAAGATGTTCTTGAATGATTGCTACAGACTGGATAAGTGATGACAACACACTTCAACATTCCAAGTGATGTCACTATAGTGTAGTCAGAGCTAATTGCCATAAAGGGTAAGCTGGTAATGGCAGAGACTAGGGTAGAGCATGTAGAGGCTAAACTTCTCAAATTACAAGAAGAGCTCATGACCTTGAGAGCCAAATGTAGAGACCCAATTGAATTCATTATGCTTGATCA
This sequence comes from Gnetum montanum, assembly GCA_015680685.1. NCBI lineage: Eukaryota > Viridiplantae > Streptophyta > Gnetopsida > Gnetales > Gnetaceae > Gnetum > Gnetum montanum. The sequence goes on along the minus strand of MNCI01025223.1, from coordinate 61,916 downwards.
GATGGATCAATTTAGAATAGAGTAGATGAACTGCCTAATTGAGTAGAACAAATAGATGAAGAACAAGAAGGAGAAAGTCATGTGGAATGCCTTAGTAGTTGAAGCTCAAACTTATGCACATGCTAAGGCACTCACTACAGCCTAAGAAGAGAAAAAACATCTTGCTGTAGATAATATGCAGTTGACCATTGTGGAAAAATAGAAGAGCATCTTAGAGGAAAGCATTCACTAGTTAAGGGAACAACTGGTAAGGGCCAACCAAGACATGATCCACCTCACACAAGAAAATAGAACTCTCTCAATGAAGGAAGTACATGCCATTTGCCAAAAATTAGCCACAATAGAATGAGATAATGAAACATGAAAGGCTCAAAGAACACTTCTACAACTAAGTGGGCATGTACAAGTAAATCAATGAGAAAGAAATCCAGATGTTAAATTCTAGAATCAATACCATTTCAACATAGAATCCTAACTAATAGCCCATCTTAGATAGTTATGCCCGTGTCCACTAGGTGGAAGTTAAGAATAAAGACTTGCAAATTGAGGATTTGAAAGAGTACATGGGGCTAACTAACCTTTGTTATGCTAACTTTCCATGTTAACAATAGGTAGGCCCAAAAATGAATTGAAACAGAAAATAGTAGCCACACATGCCTTGTATGAGAAAGAGTTCATAGATTGTAAAGATGCTTTATAGAAACATCAGGTGGAAAACTCTAAATTAGAAGCAGTAAAGGTTGGCTACTAAGGGCAAAAGGATGTAGCAATGAACCTAACTAGAAGACTATTAGATTATCATGAATTAAGAGAAAAGGCTAGAGCTTTTGAAGAAGAGAGGAGGCAATTCACGACCTGGTACATCAAGACCAATAAGATGTTCTCGCAACTATCATGCCCATGGGATGTAGTCACTCCATCACACATTGCACAATAAGCATGGATGATACATGATCCAAGAATGAAGGAAGAAAAGCTTCAGGTGCTCCTGAACAGATATAAATTCTAGAAGCCTGACAACAAGGGAAAGCATCCGATGGAGGAGCCACCACAACCAAGAATTACTTAGGCTACATCAAGCTTCATCCAAATTTTGTTTTTTGTTAAAATTTTTCATGTCATGTCTTGTGTCATTTTTGTAACACACCACTACAATGTAAAGAATCATGTATATAGTTAGTTAGTCATGTAAATCTACCTTCCAAAATTTGTAAGGAACTCTATCCTCATTTTGTTTTAACTTGAGGATGAGTTTTCAATTAGTCGATGGGGTATGATAAAGTGAATTTTTCTTTAGCTATTATATCGAGTATCCAATATCAAAACCATGATATCACATATCTGATATCAAAGCCCTAGCGGACATTGGATATTTGATATTATGGGACACATGCTTGCTTATAAATACAAAACTTAGGCACATAGTCTGAGACATAATTTAGTCAACCCATACCAAAATTCTTGTAGTTTAATTTTGTAGCTTAGTGATAGAGTAAATGCTTATAGTTTGATGTTGAGCAGTTATCTATAATCTTTATTAGAGTGAAGTGTACTTGGGCATAGTTCATGATGGAAATAAAGATCAAGATTTCTTTTCATCATTGCAACATCCAATTAGCTTTACTGTTTTACTTAGCATAGTTTTTACTATTTTCTTAGCTTAACCATTTATATTTCCAAGTACTTTCTTTCTTCATTAGTAAAGCAGAATGAGTATGACTAGTTTCGAGTGTTAAGTGTAATTATTTGGTAATCTAGTAGTGGTTTCACTTGATTTGCTTAGTAGTGAATTAACTTGGTAATCTTAGTAATGGTTACATGAGCGTAAGGCATGTACCACAAGCTAGGAACAAATACTCATCACACTAGGCTAGTGTAGATTGTTTTACTATTTTCCTTAGACTTAGAATTATTTTCACACTTTACCATCATAGCTAGGAGAGATGGCCAATACAACATCAATGATCATATAGCTCATAGTGAGTTAAACCATACACCTAGATTTTACTAGCTCACATGGGAAGACAATGATCTCAAACTTTAGCCAATTACTAGCATAATCACATTGCCTCGTCCACAGATTACAATTGGATTACATGTAAACACTGGTAACTTGTATGATTGGGTGTTGGATTACTCCATCACTTATTAGTTACGAAACCTTGTTGTAATCTCTCTTGAATAATTAAAGATAACTAGTTTTTTTCTAGATAATTAATTTATCTTTTTATATTATTTGGATTTAGTGTTTGGAAGGCTAATTAATATTGGAGGGAACCTCCTCCATTCAATAATCTTCCTTCTTGATCTAAGACTTGACTAGCTTCAAATCTGGAAAATTTTATTTTGATGGTCATGATATGTACTTTTTGTTGGGATGGGAAATTTTTTAGTGTAGCCAAGGGGAGAGATGAAAGGTTTTTGGAAGAGAAAAATTTGGAAAGCTTATCATGAATATGTGCATGGACTGAAGAAAACCAAACCAAAAATCTTGACTTTTAGATGCTATGTAGTACATTTTCTTAATTTATTCACACTAATGGTTAGATCATGGAACAATCAAGACTAGATAATATTGGATGTGGTTTGTGTGACCTTGCACTTGGAAGAAAGAATTAAAGTTCAATCCCTATTGTATGGATGAGTAGTAGTAAAAGGATGTGGTAGCATATCTCTTGTCAAGTGTAGAATACGCTCACATGCTCCATGAGCAAATTGAATGGTTGGCTAGGGATTTAGTAATGTTGTACTCTCTTCTTTTCTCTCTCTTAGTCATTATTCATTATCCATATCCTATATTTCATTCTTGTCCATGATTGTGTATGGTAGGAGGTTGATTAGACAAAGAAAAGGATGAGATTTGGCCATCCACGAGGATGGACTTACATTTGATGCTAATCTCTCAATAGTTGTTGATAATCTATGGGTGTCTCATTAATAGGTTTCACAAGGGTAATGAGGCAAGTACCTACTCTGGGGAGCACCAACCTATTAATCCTTGGTGGCTTAACATCATATGTAAATGAGCTAAGGCGTATTTCCTTGTGATGGTAAGGGTTGCATTATATACAACACTTGATTGGTCTTTCACTTGTGTGAGTTTAAATTCTTTGTGCTTCAAGATTTGACCATGGTAAAGTCTACTGATTTACTTTAATTATGCCTATGATCATTATTTTTGGTGCTATAATCATTCTCTTGTTATTCTAACCCCTCTTTTCTAATCTTGGGTTCATGGAATTGCATAAATTGATCAATTGACTTCTTTCTCATGACTCATGATGTTCTATAAGGTAAGTTTGTAATGCTCTTCTTATCTTTCTTTTCGTACACCTTGTAAGATTAATGCATGGTGATTTTGGAAAGTGTTGTGTGGTGCTTTGATGATCACAAAAGGTAAGTTAAAGGTCTTATTGATGAAGTTGGATGTTTCTCCCTTGATTGGAAGGATGCATTGATGTATTCTTGTGTCTATGTAGGAGAATTAATGCCTTTATGCCAACGCACCTCCCTTGTGCTAATGATCCATGATATAAGATAGAAGGGCTTTCAAGCACTTCGCCTACTTTACCATTTCATGTTTTCTTACTTTCCTTATCCCATTGTATTCACGATAAATACTCTACTAGATTTTTCACAATTTTGGATGGACTGGCAATATTTTTTCTTGTATTCTTCTTGGATCTTCCTATTCTTGATGTTCTAGCTATGGTTCAAACCTGGTATCTTCTAACTCATTCTTGGGGGAGAGAGACTACTTCAAGTATGCATTTAAGATATTTTATAGTTATCTAAATATTTGTACCTTATTCATACTTACCCACACACACCATAGTTTAATAGTTATGATGATTTTTTAAAGTATTTCCCAATGTTTATATTTATCATTATTCTCATGTGAAATTTTTGCAATGGTAGCATGATGTCTAGGAGAAACTCACTTGATTTTAATAAAATTTCATAGCTAACCATGTTGGGATGATTATGATGCAATATTTATAGAAAAAGGAGTTCTAAGTTTGAATAATCTCAAGCCTATGTCTACGGACCTTTACAAAAATTCCTGATGAGGAAGAAGGGGAAGAACTTAGATCTCCCAATCCAGAACCTACAATCCATCTTCTAGAGTTCACATGTTTTGCTCTAAAAAGGCCTCCACCCATAAGCATAATAGGAGACATGCAATCACATTCTTGATCTTTAGGTGGAGCACATACATAGTAGTAAGCAAATAAACAAGTGTTGAAGAAGTTGGCAGAAGATGATGAAGAGGATGCTAATGACATCTACGAGGATATGAGTGCTCACAATATCTGGTAGCAACCCATCTATGAAGAGAAAAACTATGATAAATTCCTTGAGCTTGGTCCTCCCAAGCTTAAGGAGTCACTACAATGGATGGGCTTCTATGACTATATCATCCAATCCTTTGCATGGTACTACTCAAGGCAGAGGAATTCTACTAGAACTTTGCTTTTGATGGTGCCATGAATTTTTTTGATGAATTTCCTATGTCTATTTTCACACAGGCAATCTTATGAAATAAAGGATTTTCAAATGAACTAGCAAATAATTGGTGGTCATTGACCCAAAAGGGAAAGTCCAAGCTTAAGTCAAGGATCATGCTAGAGGCCTTTGATATGGACAAAGTTGAGGTAAAGATGTCAAAGCTTTCCCTAGTCCAAAATGATATGTGCATAATAGTCACCTATAACTTTGTACCCACCAAATGACCATTATGTATCTCTACTCAGGGGGCTAAGGTTTTGGCTATGATGAGGGAAACGTATGTCATCAATATCTCATATTTCTTCTACAATGCCTTGATCCAGAAAATTGAAGAGATGGTTAGAGAAAAGAGAGAGGTCTATGCCTTTCTAGGGTTACTCTAAAAATTTTATGAACTAGTAGGTAGATATCTTACAACAACAAGAATGGTGGACTAGCTCCAAGATGATACCTTGAGGTCATTGTAGCTATACCTAGCTTGAAGGATGAAATTCCTTCCACAAAGGTATCCTATATTTGACCTTTAGACTAGCTTTGTCAATGCTAATTAAAAGCATCATCCACACCTCAAGCATCTTAATTAACATAGGTGCAACAACCTAGCAGATCCATTTCCTAACCAACTAGTTTCAACATCAAGCAAAGGCAAGAACCTCTTCTTCATGATAGTTCTTGGCATGCAATGCACATTGAATGTGAGGGATAAGCTACCACCATCCACATTGAAGGGTTGTAAGACCTTAGCAGTAATTTTTGGTAAATGATAGAAGCCACTGTGGGTGATGAAGAAATAAGGAAGGATCTTTTCCAATTTCCTTTCCCATTGTTGAATGGTCCACATATGGCTTATCTTGATACCTATATTCAGTCTCATACTCATGTGCCTTCATGAATTGTTTCTTCATCATATCTATCAAGGCATGGTATGCATAACATCTAGCATGTAGATAAAGTCCTTAAAGTAATCATTGATCAATCTAGGACTAGCTTCTAGGTGGAGGAGGAGTAGAGAGTTGGTCCTAGTGCTGAGTTAGTGTTGAGAAACATTAACAATATAATGGAGACTGAACTTGTTAAGGTACATGTCAAGTTGAAAATCTTCGATGGTAATAAAACATTCTATCTGTGGGAGTTGTAGAGAAGCAAAGCCATGATATGATAGTTGCACAAATAATTGAAACATATTATGCTATTGGTACCTACATCTTCCATATTTACTTTAGAGGTGTAGATTGAGTGCTTGTAGATTGAACTATTCTAGGTGCACTAGGTTGGTAAAGAAGTTATTTTTATGAAATATGGTTTGGAAAAAAAAATTAGAATGTTCAAACATTAGTTCCAAAAATGGGAAAGGATGAGTCAAGAAAAAGAGAAGTAGGTACTTTTCCTTTCTCAGTAGGTGCTAAGGTCACATAATGAAAGTTAAATCATGGCTTAGTTTTGAAATAAGTATCTTCACATAGAAAAGGATCTTTTGAACTTATAGTAGGAGCTAGAAAATAAGACAATTAGGAAAATAAATGAGCTCAAAAAGATCCATTTGATCAAGCAGGAATCCTAGGATGTTGAGGTGCATAGACTGCATAAACTTGTAGCTTTATTGAATGAAAAAGTAATTAGGGAGGGACATGAGGTGAATAATAAATTTAACACCTTGAATGCTAAACTCTATCAAATGGCCACTAGTTAACCAACATAAATTTTTTCAACTAATTTGATTTTTCTTTCTCCAATTTTTTTAGCAAGCCTAATTTCTCTATAACTACCATATGGGGGATTCTATATTACTTCTAACTTCTTCAACCAATGTTGAAATATCTACTTTTTTGGAGTAGGATCATGACCTTGCTTTGGGAATACTCTAGATAACTCATTTTAGGTGGTTGTTGATCTATGGTACCACCAAGCCATGAATATCCCCAAATATCTTTACTAGTTTAAATAAGCTAATTATGGCTAAATCTAAATTAACTATAAAATACTTCAAAGAAGGTGTTTTCTTGTATATAATTATTGTCTTCCCCTTTTAGTTATCCCTTAACAAAATAGTGAATGACAATAACTCACTTTACTAATTTAACTCTAACTCTACACAACTAATATAGTAAATGGAAAAGTTTTATAGAATATGCTATTATTTTATTTTAGCTATTTGTCAACAAAGATCCCAAACCTAAATTTCAATTTTTTTTTACTAAATAGAGCTAGAAACTGAGATAGAAATATTATCCATGAAGCTCAAAGTTGGACAAAAGGTGACATCAATTCTACGTTAAACTGATTCAAAACATACACTTATAGAGGCTATTTTATTCAACCAAAATAATAAGAATAAGCTAAACCTAAGCTTCTAGAGAAAATAACTTCTTCCAAAACTTATCATTAAATTAAATGTAGCTATGCATAATTAAGCTAAACAAGTAAGAAATGTTATCTAATTCTAATGCAAATTGAGAGGAAATCAAAAGAGATAAGCTAAACCTGTTTAGAATGCCATTATAAAAATAGTCTTTACAAGTTTTTCCAAAAAAGGTATGTGCTCCCTCCCATATCATCCTCTTTCTATTTGATTCTATTACAAATCTACTCAAAGATTTATACAAAAGTCTTTGGTAATTATAACAATTATAAAATTATGACTAAATCAATTTCATGCTCTCCTCATAGAGCTACAAACCATTGGAAAGTTTCTCAACTTATTGATAAGCTTTCTTTCTTTTCTAGATTAGCACTTCTTTTGGTAACTAATAAGCTAACTTCCCATGATTGAATAGAACTTTTATAGCCTAATTCAATGTAGCTGGCTCCGTGTTGTTGAATTTCCTAATAACATCTTTAGCTCCTATTTCATTGGCATCTAATTCGATTAATGAACCAATTAGCTCATTCAATGTAGCTCCTATAGTTGAATAAATTGATTCCAACTACAATTTCTTTTGAGTAGCCTCTAAAATTATTCTTGCAACTACTATCATCATGTTGTCTAAAAAATAATTTTTGTATTGAGGTAATGATTATCTTTTCTCTATAGCCCCTCTAACCAATTCCTGAGCTCTTTTTTCCATTTAAAAAAATAGCATAATTCTTCTTTTCACCTTCAATTTTAGCTTGAGTTTCTTCCATTGATTTCTTACTGTAGCTAATTTTAGCAATTAACTTTTGAAAACAAGGCTACAACAGATAAGAGAAATCTAGAGCTTTACCCTTCTTGTCCTATTCAAATTCAAAGCTTATAACAACCAACGTTTCTACCATATCCTACTTTTTATTTTCTAATAACTATTCTTTAATAATAATTGTAGCCTTGAGTTTCTCATTCTTATCTTTGGAGTTTTTTAACTCTTCTCTCAATCTGGCTATTTCCTACTCATTTTGCATCAGAAATTATTTGAGCTTAGCTATTTGAATATCAGCTTCTTGTTTCATACCTTTAATTAAAACTACTATAGTAACTAACATATCTTGATGGGACATCACTAGCTTTTAATCTCCACTTTGAGGATAATCTTTCTTATTAGCAAAGATAATACTTGCTCCACTTTCTGGCTTGGTCTAAATTTTTTGACTAAGAATGATACTTCATTCTTTTTCTTTACTACTGAAGGACCAAGTTGCTCCTTTCATCAAATAGCTTGAGGGAAAATCCAAGGTTTCAAAGCTAATGATAAGCTCTCCACTTTCCTTCTATTGATGTTGTTGTAGTACTTGTAGTCTTTGTTATTTTAGTAACTCTTACTACTCTTACTGTTATTTGAGAAGCTCCTATTGTTGTTTTTCTTTATTAGCTTTTATTCTTTCACTCCTTATTTTTTCGGTTGCTTTTACCCTTGGATATTAAGCTTCATTTGGTAAGAATCTTTTATTAGACATGGCTTCTTCTAGATCTTGTAATGTTCATGAGAAATAGTTTTCTTCCATTAGAGCTAAATATTCATTAAGAAAATCTCTAGCCAAAGGATTATCTCTACCTTCTATCCACCTATAGACCTTAATGACTAGTTAATCACAAGCAAAGGTAGAAAACTTCATATATAAGCTTCTTTTCAGCTCTTCTAGTGCATCATTCTTGGCTTAATTGATCTCTATATCTATAGCTCTTTGTTAGACCACATCTATCTCATTAGGCTGATGAACGTTTTGAGTCTTGATAGTTGAACACATTCTCTTTGGATCTATAAGAAAATAAAATTATTCCTTATATCTGTTGGTCATGTATTTCAAATGCCTTGTATTATTGAATTCCCAAAAGCTAAATTTCAAAGAAAGGACTTTCTTACACTTGTAATCATGTCTTAGTGAACTCTACCACATTTTTCTTCCCACTTCTAAAGTTTTAAGATATGGAGCTACAAACCTTGGAAGTTGAAATGTATGTTCTTCAAACACTTCTCTCAAAATCTAAGTATAATGAAAATGTAGAAAAATAGATTCATGACATTTGCTCCTTATTTCATTAACAATTTTCTTATCTATCCATGATGGGAAGGCTGCAAAAATGAACTTAAATAAATGGAAATATACATAGTTCATTAAAAATTCTAAGGCTTGAACATTAAAATAGCTCTTTTGGTAAATGACTAGAAAAAATCATAGTAGGGATCTGTAGGTTGAGCTCTAGGTTGTGATGCATAACTAGCAAAAATTAGGGTTGTTCTTTTAGGTTTAGGAATTTCACTCAATAAATAGTCCATTAAAATAAGCTTAAATTCAACTAAGACTACTATTCCTCAATCTTTGTTAAGTTATTCTACAATATATCATTCATATATTGTACATGGAAGAAATTTTTCTAATTCTCTAAAGTTACCCATGCTCAAACATGATAATGAAAATCATGATCAATTTCATATCTTAAGTAGAAATTTAATGCTAAGATAAAAATTCTGTGAAAAAACCTTAGCTCTGTAGCTTTAGGAATGACACTCCAATATTCCCAAGCTTTTTCAAGATATGTCGATGAGAGTTTGAAGACTTTTCCTATTTCTCAATGACTCCAAAATTTGTTATTGATTACCTCATTATTCTAGCTAGATTCTACATCTGTTATGTCATACTCTATAAGACCATAGAGTTCATACATCTTTTTGACACTGATGTCAATGAAGCGCTCTCTATTCCCTCTAAAGCATAGCTTATCTTTCTCATACATAGTTTCAGTTATCAAGCAGTTTATAACATCTCTTATAATATTTTCCTTGGGCCTGAAACTGAGATTGTGGAGGCATATCTTCTCATAGACTTCTCACCAATCTTCTATTGAGTCTAAATTTTGAAGCTCTATCTTTTTGATTAAATCATGAACTTCATCAAAGCTAAATAAATCATTCTCCTTTATCTCTAATTATAGACACCTAACATCAATTTATTATCGAAGATAGTATATCTTAAGCTTGAAATGTTGAAGATAGTCGAAAAAATTGAAAGTGTCAATGTCTTAAAACTTTTGCGATGCTTCTTTTTTTCATGAGACATTTGATTTTTAATTCAAGGGACTTTGAGAAAGCTGTTCTTTGCACATGAAGTATAGCTCTTTCTATGCTTCAATGTTTAGCTCTATTTATTAATGGATTTGTGATCCAAAATCTAGCATGGACTTGCCCGTTAATACTTGAAGCTTTGTTTTTCATTCACTTGCTTGGGGATAGGCTATTTGAATCATCTTTCAACATATCATAAATTTTGATTTCATTAAGCTACTCTATCATCACTATTAAATAACCACTAGCTCAATATGAATATTTCTATTTCAATGCTTGGCTAACTTTTTATTAAGCGAGGTCTTAATCTTAATTTAAAATGATTAAAAGCAATTGAGATGACATAAAATATAAGTAGAATTACTTCATAGAACCATTTTTAGCTCTACTTAGAATAGTCTTGTTTGATATTTACACTTGTAAAATCTATCAGTTCTTTGTAGAACCAATATTTAGTTCTGCAAGACATTTACTTGCATGGTTCTTGCTCAAGGAGCTTCTTTGTATACCAATATAACTTGTAGAATTGGCTCGTAGAACTATTTTTTGTATCTACAAGTCTTTTCCTTTTATCTCAAGCTTACATGGCAGAATGAATTTTGAACTAGCTTATAGAATTACTTTTTAGTTCTATGAAATCTTTCTTTTATATTTTAAGCTTAATCAACTTTTGAGTTCTCTTTAAATCCTTGAAAACCTTTCTTATGTTGAATTTAGCTGAGCTAGATTAAAATGAATTTTTCCATATGAAAAATAATCCTTTTAGGTTGCATGTTTAAGATTTATACTTTTGACACTAAGTTATCTTATAGAACCATGTTGAGACTTTCTTGTAGATATGAATTTTGGTTCTATGAGCCCAATCTATTTAAAAGTTGACATGGAAGAACCATTCTTAAGGTCCTCTATAGAGCCAATTTTTAGTTTTACATTTATTTAATCTTTAATATGCTGAGTTAGATTAAAAAGTATAATAAGAATATGTGCAAATTGAATTTGTAATCTCTTATGAGCCCAATATAGAGCTATTCTTAGTTCTAATGTGGATTGTAGAATCATGTTAGCTCTTGTTCATATAACCAAATTTTGGTTTTGCGAACCTATTCTTTTGTTGATGGTAATGTGGTAGATAGAATCACTATAGAGCTTCTTTATAGAATTGATTTTTGGTTATATGAGTTTATTAAATTTTTGGCAGAACCAAAAATGAGCTTGCTTATAGAACCAATTTTTGGTTCTACAAACTGCACTTATTTTCATACTCTATACATAAGTGATCACATGGTAGAATCAAATTTTAGCCTGTTTGTAAATTGATTTTAGTTCTAAAAGATGTGCCTCTTTCTCTCATTTTATATGAAGTGATGACATGGTAGAATCAAATTTTAGCTTGTTTGTAGAACCAATTTTAGTTCTATGAGTTATGCTTCTTTCTCTCACTTTATCTAAAGTGATGATATTGTAGAACCAAAATTTTAGGCTTGTTGTAGAACTAATTCACAGAACCAATTTTTGATTCTATAAATCCATACTACATAAAGGTTAACATGGCTCCTAGAACCATTTTGGAGCTCACTTAGTTCTACAAACTGCACTTCTATTTTCTAAATAGAACGTGACACTGCTTCAAACATTGTTAATGTGTTACTGATTTTAGTCCTACAAATCATGCTTTTTTCTATCAGAGATGATGTGCTAGGACCAAAAACAAGTGCTTTATGCCTTTTGAGAGTTTTAATGTGGCTTATAGAACTAATTTAGTTATTGTTCGTATTTTAGGTCAAGAGTTGACATGGCCTGTAAAACCATTTTTAAGCTCATTGATATAAAAGAATTTTGTTTCTATGAAGCTCACCTTCCCTTCAAATATTGTATAGCTAATAACAAAATCTTATATGAATCAATCCTATAACTTCTTGGGATTTTGACTCTTTAAAACAAGCTTTCCTTACTCAGCTTACATGACATATGGGATAAACTCGTAAAGCTAAACATTGACAGTCTCTTATAAAGTTAAATCTTGTGATAGCGTGAAACCAATCTTAAATCTTGTAGTTGGCTGACATGGCAAAACTAATTCAAAATTTATTTTTAGAACCAATATTTTATTCTCTATACTTTCCCTAATTCTACACACTTACTAACAAAGAAATGGTGTAGCTTACGTAGCCATTTTAGAGCTTTCTTATAGAACCATTTTAGAGCTTTCTTATAGAATCAATTCGTAGAACCACTTTTTGGTTCTACCTAACTTTCCTAACTCTACAAGTTGATGTGGTATATAGAGCTAATTGACCTTTTAGTTGTAGAATCTCTTTTATTCCATAAATTCAATATAGCTAAGATGATTTGTAAAACCAATTTAAAAGCTCTTTGTAGAACCAAGATTTGGTTCTATAAACTTGCTTTACCTCCTCGAGCTAACGTGGCTAAATAATATTAACTTTATTTTGCAAAAATAAACTCACTCCTCCAGATCTTTTGTTTTGTAAGCTTTTACTAATAGAGTTTCAACTCAGCAACCTACGATTAACTGTTTATGCTAATGTTGATTCTGGACCAATTCCTTTAGCTCCAAGAATTAATTTCATTTTGATCCAAAACCTAGCTAATAAGCTAAGAAGGAATAATATTTTAGATCAAATTATACCCTCATAAG
>MNCI01025223.1:0-33080 GCA_015680685.1 Gnetum montanum | reverse complement strand
GAGCATTTAAGGATGTGTACGGATAATCAAGGAACGGATGCTCATCGCACTTAGGCTAGATTAGATTCTCTCAACCCTTTCCTCCTAGTTAAGTGTCTTAGTACGACCACTTTGAGCACGTGCGTTATGCGTGGTAATCCTAGCAACGATTAGCGTTTGGTAGCCACGGCTGCATCGGTTCAGGGTATGTACGGTAAGTGGGAACGGATGCTGACGCTAGGTAATTTAGACTTAGTTCATTAGTTAGAGTTAGTAATTAGTTTCTAAACCCTTCACCTTGTTAGCATAGGAGACATAAAACATAAAAGACTATAAAAATCATATACCTCAGACTTACTTAACCATACACCATGACAACTACAAGTAAGTCTCAGAAGATAACAAATGATTAACCCTAACTGTTCCATGGGGCATGTAGGCACTTAGTCTGCGGTGTTCGACTAGATCACGCATGCTATGCTCATATTCGTATGGTTGAGTGTAGGGGTATCTCGCCACTCATCATTGTAAAAAGTATAAAAAATGAGCTAATTAAAATTTAGCTGATGTAAATAGTTGGCACTGTACAATGAACACAATATTCCTCAGAAGCTTACCTTCTAGGGCTCCATCATACTTAATTTGAATAGTTACTTGTATAGGTGCTATAGTTCCTAACTTACCATTCTATGTAGGTAGCTATTTTGAAGTTTCTAAATTTTTATCTTAGTTCTTTGTCCTTTTCATGATCTTTCTCAAAGTTTTGAAGCCTCTCCTTCTCATTATTCTCATGTTGAGAAACTAAAATATCTTCATCGTTGAAGTATTAAACTAAGCTCTCTTCATCATTAAAATTCCCTCTTAGTGAAAATTAAGAGCATTTTGGAATTTCAATCCACTCATGGATGTGGATTGATTTCTTGTTGGTAAGCATGGAGAACTCATCTAAAAGCAAAGTCATGAATGGTAATCATAGGATGTCCTATAAGTGATAGCCCTATAATATATTCTTTGTACGTGCTTGGGAAAATAACTAAACAAATAAAAAATGAATGGCCTCACTTTCATTTTTATCCTTCTTGGTTTTTCAATTAGTCTTATTCTCACTATGGGCCTTACCTTTCCAATCATGACTATTAGTGAATACGGTAACCTATGAAATTTATAACTCAACTTCTACTCCCTACTTAGTGCTAAAAAGATTAGTTATGAGACACTATGTACATATTTACATTCTGGTTAGCCTTGACTAAGCTATTTCAAGTAGGTGGTTGCTCAAAATAATGCTTTAGATGAAGAGTGTTAAATGGATAACTTAATACTTATTCATCTAATGTAGCTAGCTTGAAGGTGTTATCTACCACTTATTGCCTAATTATTAATGGTTGAGTCCATTTAGCTAAACATTTGTTATGTTTGCTTCTCTTACTAATTCTCCATAATAAGGCTAAGTCACCTTCTTTGAATGCTTTCCGTCTTGCTCGGTAATCAAACATTTGCTTTATTATTACTATATTTTGCAATATCTTATCTCAGGCTTCATCAATTTTTCCTCTTTTCTTAATAATAAAGTGATTAAAACATGTTCTTTGTAAGATTGTGAACTATACTTTTCTATAAATCCTATTGTTCAGAACACACCTTAATTAGTTATTTGTACATTAAACCCATAAACTAAGCTAAATGGTGTAGTAGCTATTTATTTCTTGATCCTAATCCTATCTGTTCATAAGGCTCCTTATAGTAATTCATGCTTTTTTCTAATGCTCTTATTCATATGATTCTTGATATAATAGATTAACTTTTTATTTGTAGATTTAGCCAAACCAATCCTTTGTGGGTAATAATTTGAAGATGAATAGAGAAAGATTGATTTATCTAAAGTCCATCTTATAAATTCAGCTGATTGAAAAGTTGTGTCATTATTAGTAACTAATGGTTATGGCATGTCAAACTAATTTATAATGTATTTTCTTAGAACTTAATTAGATCAGATGACTTACTTCTTCTTAAAGCTTTAGCTTCTAGCCATTTAGTAAAATAATCAATAACTATCAAAATAAATTTATGCCTTGCTTTGGATGTAGTAATAGTCCCTATGAAATATAATTCCCATTACTAAAAAGATTTATTGGCTACTGTTGTTTTTAATGGATCACTTTCTCTTTTCAGCTTTAGTCCATAAATTTAATACTTCTAATAAGTTAGAATCTTGTTTTGCAAGTTCTTATACATTGTAGGCTAATAAAATCCATTTCTTAGAATATGCTGCATCATAGCTCTTGAGGATTCATAATACAAGACCTTATGATTATGAAATTGATTTAAGATTTCTTCATTCTTTTTATTGGATATACATTCAAACAAGATTCCTCTGAAATTTTTTCTATATAAAATTCCTTGAGTAAGAATGTACCTTTTTATTTTACCTATAAAAGATATTCTTTTTACTGTAGTCAAATTTTTGGAAATTTCTTAATTAGTGAGAAACCTCACTATATCATCATACTAATTTCTAATCTTAGTAAGAGCTAATATCTCATGTTCAGGCTCTTTTGTCATGATTCTAGCTAATTTCATATTTTTTTACTATTTTATAGGTTTCTAAGGTAAACTAAATTGCTATAGCTTAATTATCCAATTATCTCTTTTAAGATCAATCTCATTCTAAGATAAAAATTACCTTATAACTTGCTCTATAGTCATAATGTGGACTACTTTATTTTCTAAATAATACTTAAAAAATGACCTAGAGCTTTTATCATAGTGAATGCTTATTTTTCAAGTTTAGAGTACTTATTTTCAACTCTTTTTAACTAATAACTAAAAAATTTGATTAAAATTTATTCTTTTCCATTTTTAATATTGGTATAATATTCAGAGATTCTATTAATGCAAAAGAATAGAAAAAAAAATGCTTCTTCAACTTAGGTTTTACTAGATGGAGCTTCCATAATAGCTTTCTTAATTGAATCTAATGCTTTAAGTGATTCTTTTTTTTCTTACTTCAACATCTTTCTTTAACATTTGTAAAAGAGCTTTTGTTATCTTTGTGAATCTTGATATAAATATTTTAACAAAAATTATCTTTCCAAAAAATGACCTCAATGTCTTCTTATTCGTAAGATGTTCTATCCCCTAAATAGCTTGTATTCTAGACTAATCAATAGCTATTCCTTTTTGACAAACTATATGTCGAAGTAAAATTCTTAAGTTTACTGCAAAAATACATTTCTTAGGATTCAATAAAATACCAAATTCCTTACATCTATCAAATATTTATTGTAAATGGGATATGTGATCTAATTTATTCTTTGAATATATTGTGGCATCATTTAAATAAATAGCAACAAACTTTCAAATAAGTCCTTTGAATGCAATATCCATAGCTAGTTGGAATGTAGCCCCTACATTTGATAAGCTAAAGGACATTTGTTTGTATGCAAAAGTGCCCCACTTTGTGATAAATGTTGTCTTATACCTATCATTGTTGTGTACTATTATTTGATTATAACATGAGAAACCATCTAAAAATGAATATTACTAGCATCTTGACACTTTTATAAGCATCTCGTTAATTCTTGGTAGTGGATATATATCTTTGATCAAACATTCATTTAGAATTCTAAAGTCAACACATAGTCTTATATCTTCATTGGCCTTTCTAATTGATACTGAATTAGCTATGCAAGCTAAATACCTTACTAGATATATTATATTAGTGGCTAAATATTTCTTGATTTTAGTTTTCATTGTTGGCTCAAAGATTGTGCTAAATTTTCTTAATTTTTGATTTATTACTTTGCATCCCTCTACTAAAGAAATTTTATGAGTCATAATATCAGGATTTAAGGTTCTCAAATGATCATAAGATGAAGAAAAATTTTCTAAGTTTTCTTTCAAAACCTGTATCATTTGAATTTTCGTTTATGATTTTAATCTTAACCCAGTATTTAAGTTTCTTAGAATATCCTAACACCCTAAATTTACTATCTCATAAGCATGATCTTTAGGATCTTGGATGTTTGATCCTTTAATCAACTTATTCTTAAACTCTTCTTCTAATTGTTGTACTTTCCTTGGCATTCTTTTCACTTTTCACTTAGGTCCTCTTCTTCATAAACTTGAATATAATCTTTAAATTCTTCTATATTTTTCAAGAATCAAGTTATCTAGTTATCATCATCAAAAACTTGGAGACAACTTATATTGTCAAGGATTATAGGCTCTAATTGCAATTCAATCGCTTTCTTCCATTGTTCAATTACTTTTGCTAAATCAAAAGTCAAAGCTACTATTACAAGCTCATCAACTATTCGATTTTCTTTCCTAGGAATATTTTCTGTTTTGTATTCTGTAAAATGTTTAAACAATTTCATTGCTCATTACTTGTAATACCTAAGGAATGAGCTTTTGATATTGCACTTTCCTTATACTTAATCATAGACTAGCTTTGAATCTTCTTTCACTTGTAATTTTCTAATCCCTTTATCATTAGCTATTTTCAAACCTTTACATAAGGCTTCATATTCAACTTTGTTATTAGTATGAGGGAATTGGAATTGTATAGCTCTTTATTCTAGATGGTTATCTAGACTAATTATAAACGTGCCTACTCTTGATCCTTTGAAATTGAAAGCTCCATCAAAATAAAATTTTCAAAATTGTTCCTATTGATTATTAGAATGCATAATTTGTATTTCTAAAATAGAGCTAACTTCCAATTCAATTTCTTTTGATTTGATCATTTTTTTCTCCATTAGCAATGATATTTTTAACCATAAGTGCCTCATTACATATATAGATTTGATTCAACTCCCCTTTCCATGTAGCCACATATGTGAATAATTCATTGGTATATATCTAGAAAAATTTTTGCTTGAAGTTCTACTTAATAATAAGCTATTTGCATCAGGAATATTAGAAACTTGGATTGTTATCCTACTCTTAATTCTAGGATCTAAAGCTACTTGAAGTAATACATTTGGTAGTTGTCCTATTATTTTAACTCTTCTATTGTCTACTTGAACAATTTTTTTGTTTGATTGTTCTAGTTTTAATTTAAGTTATTTACATATTGACAAGGACATCAATGTTGAAGTAGCTCTTGAATCAACTAAGCAATTATGTAGATACCTACCTTTTAATTTGAGGGTTAATAAGAAAGGTGGTGTGTCTTTATTAGCTACAATTGGTTTTAATTTAAGTTATTTACATATTGACATGGACATCAATGTTGAAGTAGCTCTTGAATCAACTAAGAAATTATGTAGATACTTACCTTTTAATTTGAGGGTTAATAAGAAAGGTGGTGTGTCTTTATTAGCTACAATTGATGTTTTTCTAATTGGCCTACCAGCATTATAGATATAATTTGTGACTATATCACTAATCTTCTTCTTATCTTTTAATTTCTTCTAGAATTCTTTTTGAACATCCTTTAGTCTGAATTAGCTGATATAAACTAATATTAGCCTTAATGCTCTTCAAAGTTTCTATTATATCATACTTTCCTTTGACATAAAATCCTAACCTTTTAAAAACATTATAAAAGGAGTCTTGATGACTTTTCTCATTTGATTGAATTCTTTCTTTTGACTTCTATTTTTCATCAAAAGGTTTTCTCTTTTTAGTAGGTTTGAGAATTATATTTGGAGGTGTAGATGTGGTCAATTTTTCTTTAGTACTCTAAAATCCATATCTAGGATCTTCATTTTTATTGAAATCATTATTTCATAAAAAATCTGATTCTGATTCTGATTATTTCATAAAGATGCTATTAATAATGATGGCTATCTTGAGAATCCCAAATGAAGAATTATCATTCAAGGTATCTATGGATGCCTATAAAGTAGGGATTGGTGTAGTTCTTTCACAAAAAGAGAAAGTGGTATGTTTTGAGTCTCACAAATTATGAGAAGATAAGGTAAATTATTCAACCCATGATTTAGAATTACTAGTAATTATTCATGCTTTAAAGATTTAGAGACATTATCTTTTTGGAAAAATATTTGTATTAAAAACTACATGAAGTACCATACAGTAGACATCCTAGATATATCAAAACCTATGTGTGATACACAAGTTTTATTTTTGGCCTAGGATGAAAAATGATATATCCACTTACATTAGAAATTGTTCAACTTGTCAAAGAGTGAAGGCCAAGAAAAATAAATCATGTGGATTATTGCAATCTTTGGAAGTTCCAACATGGAAATGAAAATACATTACTATCGATTTCATAGTAGGATTACTAGTGAATAATAAAGAAAATGACTCAATCTTGGTTGTATTTTATCATTTATAAAACATGGCTTACTTTACATCCTTGAAATCTACAAATACAGTAGAGGATGTTGCTAGGAAATTTGCATGCAGAGTATTCTAACTATATGGATGTCCCAAATCAATCACATTAGATAGATATCCTAAGTTTATTTCTAAATTTTGGCAAAACATTTTTAGGAAACTTGGGACCCAAGTAAAGTTCAACATGACATACGACCCTAATATAGATGGTCAAATAGAACAAGTTAATTGGATATTGGAGGAAATTTTATGGAGTTACATTAGGAGTAAATCCAAAACATTGAAAAATTTCTTACACTTGGCTGAAGTTTCCTATAATAGTAATTACCAAGGATCAATACATACAAATCCATTGGAAGTCATATATGGATGAAATTGTTGAGTACCATTAACTTGTGCTAACCTAACCGTGAGAGCAAAGCAAAAGGAAGAAAAAATAAAAATCATGGAAAACATTGTCACAAGGATGAAAACAAAATTTACAAACAACCTAGGATAAGTATAAAGGCTATGGGTGAAACTTCGGCCTAACACTTTGAAACAAGAACAACTCAGAGCCTTTTAGCTTTTGGAAGGCAAAAATTTGACTAAGGCATGGAACTCAAGCTAGCAGCTTGTCAAGCTAGCTTACTCATGCTCAGCTTGTCTAGGTAGCAGCTTGCCAAGCTAGCTTGCTCACGTTGGGCTTGTCAAGCCGGCTTGCCCTCAACGTGATCAACTCCAATGACTTCAAAATCAAGTCAAAGATGGTCCAATCTGAGGGTGCAAGCCATCCTTGAGGGTCACTGTTGTCCACTTCAAATATCAACATTCGGGAGTTCAAATTTTGGGCCAAATTGTACAAATTTTCTCACTCACGCTGTGGTCACGCTAGCAGCGTGAGTCTAGTGTGACAAACACTGAGAGCCTCAAAACCTAGTCGAAATGGTTTGATTTCAAAGGTGCAAGTCATCCTCAGGGTTCCTTGTTGACAACTTCAAGTCCCAGCCTCTAGAATTCCATATTTCAGATCCAAAATTACAAAGTTTTTATAGCTCACGTTGAGGTCATGCTGACAGCGTGAGTCCAGCGTGAGTTACCAAAAGTGGCTCAAATCAAAACAAACGCAACCTCAGTTTTCAACATGCAGCTCACTCTTAGGGTCAAACATAGTCAAGAAATTGTTGCATTTAAAGCATAGGCTTCAAAAGATCAAAAATTGATGTGAAATATGTCATTTTCATCAGGTCACGTTGAGGTCACACCGAGGTCACGCTGGCAGTGTGAGTACAATGTGAGTACAACGTGAGTACATGCCAAACACACGCTAAGGACACACCAAGACAAAATAAACTCACGATGGAAGATTTTGTGAAACAGAAATGCCTCAAACAGCCAAAAAACCACTCAAATCGACATCCTGCAACAATCAATCCATGGATCAAGCGAGCTGGAGTCAAATTCTCTTATTGTACACTATCATTTTCATTGTAAATTTTTGCCATTTGCGAGCTTGTCAAGCTCTTATGCTCCAAATTGTATGTGCTTATATGGGCATAAGCTAACACATGTTGTAAGATACAGTGCATCCAGTCAAGAACGTAGCTTGCCTACGCATGTCCAATTCACACACAGCTGTCCATCAAACATGTGTCACATGATCCATTTTCCTCTCATCTCTCAGCTATTGATTCCATCCATGAATTCCATGCCCGAGCCTAGCCAAACCTTATAAATACCCTGTTCATTCACATAAATAGGGTTGGCAATTTGAAAGGTTGACGGCTTAGGGAGCATTGACGGGAAACTTTGGATGCTTAGGCACACGTGACTCCCAGCATCCAAGCACCTGTAAACACATCACCCTGGGGCTTAGCAGTTGACTTACTATCCACACACGTAACTACACTTTGACTGGTGCACATATTTATCAAGAAATAGAATACAATTCATTATTTCCTTCAATTTACATTGTTTGCTCTGTTTATGCTTTGTTTACAATACACTTCTGTATACGCTTTGTTTGCATTTCATGCGTCAATGTTTACATTTCATATGTTATTAGTTACGATAACCCCAGTGCTAGCCATAGCTTACACTCAGGGAAGTCCTTGGTTGATTTGCATGTAGACCATCCAAGGCACTCTACCTTTGTTTCCTTTTCCAACTTGCCCTCACACGAAGGTAGGATCGGCTGTGTCTCTCCGATAATCTTTTGGCATTTGTTTTTCCTTCTAGCCTCATGTCGATGATTTCGGTCAGTACAGTAAATTGGCACTAGAAGGAGGGCTTGACTTGTTTACCATCATGTCAAAACATTTATCATGCTACCTATTAAATGCTGTATAGACCAAGTGCTGAAACCACGCCCAGCTTGACAAGCCAGCTTGCTCATGCCAGCTTGTCAAGCTAGCTTACTCACGCTGAGTCGAGTCACTCAAGCTAGCTTACTCACACTGAGCCCAGTCACTCAGGCTCAGATTATTTATGTTGAGCCTAGTCACTCATGCTTAGCTTACTCATGTTGAGCCCAGTCACTCACGCTCAGCTTACTCACGCTGAGCCCAGTCACTCACGCTCAACTTACTCATGCTAAGCCCGGTCACTCATGTTCAACTTACTCACGTTGAGCCCAGTCACTCATGCCCTAGCTTGACAAGCCAGCTTGCTCATGCTACTATGGAATCTTTCCACATCAACACAGCAATGCTGTAGATCTCTAACTTTGCGGTCGGGACCTTAAACCCTGTGACTGCGACAGAACCCATAACTATCATTGAAATGATAAACCCTCAAGGGCCGACTCACTAGTCACTTAGGCTACAGGGTAGGGACCCTACTTATGCAATCCTCATACCAAAACAATATAATTTCATTTGTGTGAAGATTCAAGCCAAATTGCCTATCGATCACATAGAAAGAGAAGCAAAGAAAAACTATGAGCTCATCTACAAGGGAGGTCATGAGTTCACTCACTTAGCATTTGACATAATCCTCCTTTCTAAGCCCCATCATTGACTCATATCTCAGCTTCTCATGATGAGGAATCAAACTTCACAGCCACCTTTGATAAAGCCTTAGAGCAAAGATGAGGAAGACGACTTTGCGGCCCAATCTAAGCATGGAGATTGATACCATACCGTCAGTCCTCATGCCCATACAAACCCATCATTCCAACCTTTCCTGGAAGAGGTCATACTTCCTCCTTTATTTGTGAACACTCGAGCACCAGTTTCTCTACAGGAAGTACCCACTTCCATTCCCACCTTCTCCAGGCCCAACATTCAATCTGATACGTCCACCTCCATCATACCTCTGCAAGTACAATCCCAACAACCCCCTCCTCAAACTAATTCAGGATCAATCTTCTGATCTCAAATAATTGGGATGCCATCAGTTATACCAGCTTCCACATATACCCACTACATACCACAAGTACAAACCCATGGAGCACCTCTGATTACTTCAGCCCAACATGTTCAGGGTGGCACCTCACAACTTGTGGCTGGGTAGTGGGTTTCACCAGCTGTCCAGCAATACCAACCTACTCACTATAACGTATCACACCTTGCAATCCGATCTTTGAATGTTGCTCCACCACAATAATCGACAATCCAATAGTCTCCCTTTCCACAAAAAATACAACAATCAAACTACTACCCATCGCAATCTACTCAACTAGCCAGTTTGTCTACCGCCCAAGAGTGGGAAGACAGAAAGAAAATGATGCACTCATTAACTAAGGAGTTAAAGCACCTTAAAATTGCAAACACTGAGGAAGTCAAGGTGCTGGACTTCTACCTAGATGATCCAATCCACCCTTCAGTTCCACCATTAACCTTACCAAAGGGAATCTCATTAACTCAACTAACCAAGTACAATGGAGAGGAAGATCCAAATGCCCATCTGGTAACATTTCAACTAGAATGTCTATTGCTTCAAGCCTGGCCTCATGCAATTCTACATGTATTTGCTATGTCCCTGACAGGAAGAGCCTTAGACTGGTCTAATTCAGATTAAACAAGCACCGTTAGAACTAGTACAAAAATTTATCCAAAGGTGGAGCATAGCCCTGAATGAACTTCATGAGCCCATACCTAAGACATACTTGCTTACCATTCTTAAGGCTACCATGAATGACTTTGTTAAATCAAAACTTTATTATTTGAGTACTTGTACTTTGAGTCAAGCATTTACACAAATTAAGAACATAGAAGAGGTAGCGCAATCAAGTAATGACCCAGCTTAGTTAGCCTTTAGGAGCCAACATATGAGGAAAGATAAGGATAAATCCAAAACAACAGTAGTAGCTGTGGCTAAGATAGCCCGACTAAACAATTCAGGATAGAGAGGAAAATAACCCACTGCTCCAACCAGTCATGAAAGAACCACATCTACGTCTACACCTGAATCTTCCTCAACTAAAACCACAAACATGGATCACACTTGTACATTTGAACGAAAAGATCTTACCCAGTACACACCCTTGCCTATGAAGCCTTCACAAATATTAGTTCAACTTCTAAAGGATAGGTTAATCAAGCACAAACAAATGTCCCCTGTGGCATCCAAAAAACACGATCGATTCTATGAGTTGGCTAAGAACCCAACCTTAGCAATAGCCAATGAGCCCCCTGTTCCAAGAGGCTTTAGGTTGGACAAGTTTTGTGAATATCACCAATGATGTGGGCACGGAACTAACTACTGCTTCACCTTAAAATAAGATGTACAACGCATGATTGACAGGGGTGAAATAGTATTTGACGAGGCAAACCCGGTAAAGCCCCAAAACCAACCCATGGGGGTCTACAAGGATTTTCTTAATACTAATGATGCACCATATGTGATTAACACTATCCATGTGGAGAATGGACAAGACGTCTCTCAAAAACCCTTTGTAATCCACAGGCCTTTTGAAACTACATCTACCCCAACACCTCCCCAAACCCCTTTTGTCATACGCACATTCCCTACACCACAAAATCCATTCGTCATCCACGTACCTCCCTCTATTGCAGCAGCAACCACACCATTAGAAAACTGACCCACTCCCTTTGTGATCCGAGTGCCAAAACACCCTGATATGCAACCCCCCACCATTCCCTCATGACCCCTGCGAGAATGCCTTGCTGATAGGCTGATAAGAGAGTGCTTGGAAAGAGAACATCATGAGCACAAATTAGGACCACTAAAGCCCATACCGCTAAATGTTGTTCCTATGGTTCCACCCACCAGTGAGCCTAGCACAAGTCATCAAGACAAGAATACTGGTACTCCCAGTGTCCCAAACTCAACATCCCCAGTTACTAACACAAGAATCCCTCCACAAGAGATACGAATGCTAGGTCCAATGGACCAAGTCTCCATAGACAAAAGAATTCCAAGTGGTAAGGATTTAGCAAGTGCATTGACCCAAGTCACACAGGCTTTGAAACAAAAGAACACCTCCTTAAGCCTGTATGATCTAGTAATGACCTCACTGGTACATTGAGAAGCTCTCGTGCATATGTTGACTTTGATTCCTGTTAGTGGGGACCTTCTCATAGATGAGCCATCCATCTATGCAGTATTGTCCCCACAACCTCAAGAATCAAGGCCCACATCCCTAGAATTTCATGCCAAGGATATTAAGTGAGATGAGAAAACTGGATAGGTCACTACAGCCCCTATGTTCATATTAATACAAGTCAACCACTTCAAGATACGTAGGGTGCATGTTGATGATGGTGCAACAAAAAACGTAATACCCTTTCCTGTCATTGAAAAACTAGGTCTTACGTAGCAAATATGGCCCCACAACGACTTCCTTTTTAAAATCCTTCAGTGGTTCCCATGTCATGGTAAAAGGCATGATTACCTTGGATTTTGTAGAAGGGGACCAGTTCCCCACAGCGGCTGAATTCGTAGTGGTTGATGAAATGTCGGGGTTCAATCTGATTCTAGGATGACCTTGGTTAGCTCAGCTTAGAGCCGTATCCTCACCAATCCATCAAGAAATCCACCTACCTTATGAGGGCGGCGAAATCATCATACACGAGGACACGACAACATCACTCACTCCCTCACACTTGGGAATGGATTAAGGGTTAGAGGTTGAGTTCTCTAAACCTAAACAAGAAACCATGAATGCACTTCAAGACATGAACCAACCATTAACTCATGATCCTACTAAAACTAAGGAAGCACTAGACGACACAGACATAGGAGCCATTCCCACTAACGTCTCTTAGTCAGAACTACGTTTTAACATCTCTAGTGAAGGGGAAGGGGAGTATAAGATCGTACCTACATGTCCTACCCCTCATGTTAAACTACAAAGAATAAAAAAACAACTCAATAACTAGAGAAAACTACCAAGCATCCGAAATGATGTTAAACTACCAACCGTCCAGTACGACGTTAAACTGCCAGTGAATGTTCGCAATGACGTTAAACTAGCCATGGTCAGGAATGGCCGGTTCCTCTTAAATTTTCTAAAACTGTTATCACTTTCGACCCACTATGGCCTTAAACTAGTAATCCCTCTTTCTTTTCTTTCAACATAGATACAAGTCCACCATGATTTTAAACTAATGTGCACGGCCCAAAATGGCCTTAAACTAGAGCTTAGTAAGTCACAAGTTTACAAACTTCCGTTACGTTATGTCAAAATTTCATTTACATGTTACAAGTTGCAATTTTAATTCATGCATTATCGCTACATTTCTTTTTACAAATATTTGCCTTACATTTTGTCATACTTTTTGGAATCTCATTTTACATTCAGCTACACACATATGTTTACAATATACTTGAGAAAATAAGAAAAACAACAAACAACAAAAAAAATATAAATAAAAAAATGTAAAAAAAATATATACATATATAATATTGAATGTCAACATGGCAATAGAATGCCAACACATTATGCCACGATTAAATCCATATCATTACATCTATCATTTCCATTAAACATCAAAAATCCAAAATATTTGGTAGCTAAGGCCAGACTAGCAATTAGCTCACACATCAGTACTAGGAGGGGGCTGGCCCCCAAAATCCTCCTCATCATCCGCTCCCACTCCACTGGGGCTAGCCTCATCATTACTATGTCCCTACAAAGGAATGGAAAAAAAAACAAACAAACAAGTAAGCATAACAAAATAGCTCATGAATACAAAAACTTGGAAGAACAGTAACACTAACACTAAAAAAAATAAAACCATACAAAAGTAAGCACCATAATAAAGCACTCACAGGTGAAAAGGGCCTTACTTAGTCACCAAGGCATATAATAACGGAGCATTCAAACTTGCTAACATGAATGGGAATGAGTTCGCTAATCCTACAAATCACCTATAGCTGAAATGGTACCATGTCTGATCAACTTGAGGTACGTAATGATCCTGACATCATGACCTAAAACTGATACCATAGAACGGTCCTGGGGCTATGACTTGAAACTGGCACCATAGAGTGTCCTAGCATCATGACAATAAATTGACACCACAGAGCTTCGTCCGGTATGACACTAAACTACCACATTTATCCTCCATGACGTAAAACTAGCATGCAGAGTCCACTAAGACTATAAATTGGTTTACCTCTTCATAGTCCACTACGACTATAAACTAGCATTGCATTGTCTGCTACGATGCTAAACTGGCATCATCCAAAGGGTTATGACGTGAAACTAACCTGCAACGGTCCACTAAGACTATAAACTAGCAACATCATTGACGACCAAGCAATACTTGAAAAGATATGTTACTACAATTGGTTGTACATGCTCCACAAAGACTTGCTGCATGATTTGTCTCATGGACCTTGATGAAATTGATGCTGTTTATGATTCTGTTTGCTTTGAAATTGCACACGGTGGCTCTATCTCCTTGGTTGTTTTCAAATTTAAAGTACTTAGTTAACCGAATCATTTGTTGTTTTCTTATCTTCTTGGAGTTGTGTTTGTAGGATGACAGGCTTGAGGTGTTCGTGCATAGATGCACTTCATCATGAAGACAAGGTATCACATTCTTCCTGATGCACGCAACTGGGTTAATCAATCCATTCATAAGTACATTCCCGACTCCTAATGCATTCCCTATTCCCCATCATGTTCCCCTTATCCTATTGATACATTCTACTCATCCCAACGCTCTTGATACACTGTTGCACACTATGATTCTCTAAGCGATTGCAATGCAAAATGCAATACACGGTACATGATACAAATGCAAATGCATGAGCATGAGTATAGCACTGAAAGCAAGCTCTTCCAAAAAGAAAAAAAAAGAAAAAAAAAGAAAAAAAAAGAAAAAAGAAAAGAAGAAGAAGAAGAACAAAAAGATCAAAGAGCAAAATGCATAGAAAAGGTCTTCATGACCCCATTGACATGATAGACCAAAAGACCATTGGCTCTTCTCATACAAGCCCCAGGCAGGAAGGCAATCGTCTTGAAAGAAACAGTTATACTCGTGTCTCAAATGATCATGTTGCACATCATCAAGTGGCTTTGGCTGTTTACAATGGGCTCCCATAAACACTCTACAAGAGTCCTATTTCTCCAAAGAACACACCTCCTATGTCTTGGTTCTGAGTCTGCTAAACACTGGCTACTAATAAGGAAAAAAAATATAGCTTGTTCATGTGAGAACATTCCTCTCCCACAATTCCAATGACAATTATAACCCTTGATCAACCCCTAATTTCCCCCTGGTTACAACCAATCCCCTTGCATCTCAAACTGCATTTCCCCAATCCCATGTACTTTTGAACACGGTGTGATGACGCCCAGCCAAGGGCTGATGGATAACGCTTGGTACTTGGTTGGTCATGGTGTTTTGTACTTCTTTGTTGACGTCTCTCGGGTGGATTCCTCCAGACTTCAACAAAGATGGACCAATGAAACACCACTAATTTCGGCCTAACACTTGGAAACAAGAACAGCTCAGAGCCTTTTTAGCTTTTGGGAGGCAAAAATTTGACTAAGGCATAGAACTCAAGCTAGCAGCTTGTCAAACTGGCTTACTCATGCTTAGCTTGTTTAGGTAGCATCTTGTCAAGCTGGCTTGCTCATGCTGGGCTTGTCAAGCTGGCTTGCCCTCAGCATGATCAACTCCAACGACTTCAAAATCAAGTCAAAGATGGTCTAATCTAAGGGTGTAAGCCATCCTCAAGGGTCACTGTTGTCCACTTCAAATATCAGCATTTGGAAGTTCAAATTTTGGGCCAAATTGTACAAATTTTCTCTCTCATGCTATGGTCACGCTGGCAATGTGAGTCTAGCGTGACCAACTTTGAGAGCCTCAAAATCGAGTCGAAATGGTTTGATTTCAAAGATGCAAGTCATCCTTAGGGTTCATTGTTGACAACTTCAAGTGCTAGCCTCCAAAATTCCAGATTTCAGGTCCAAAATTGCAAATTTTTTATAGCTCACGTTGAGGTCACGCTGATAGCGTGAGTCCAGCGTGAGTTACCAAAAGTGGCTCAAATCAAGACACACTCAACCTCATTTTTCAACATGCATCTCACTCTTAGGGTAAAAAACAGTAAGGCAATTGTTGCATTTAAAGCATAGGCTTCAAAAGATCAAAAATTGGTGTGAAATGTGTCATTTTCATCAGGTCAAGCTGAGGTCATGCTGAGGTCATGTTGGTAGCATGAGTACAACGTGAGTACAACATGAGTACATGCCAAACACACACTGAGGACACGCCAAGACAAAATAAACTCACGATGGAAGATTTTGTGGAACAAAAATGCCTCAAACAGCCACAAAACCACTCAAATTGACATCCTGCAACAGTTAATCCATGGATCAAGCAAGCTGGAGTCAAATTCTCTTGTTGTACACTATCATTTTCATTGTAAATTTTTGCCATTTGCGAGCTTGTTAAGTTCTTATGCTCCAAATTGTATGTGCTTCTATGGGCGTAAGCTAGCTTGCGTAAGCTAACACATGTTGTAAGATATAGTGCATCCAGTCAAGAACGTAGCTTGCCTACGTACATCCAATTCACACACAGCTGTCCATCAAACACGTGTCACATGATCCATTTTCCTCTTATCTCTCAACCGTTGATTCCATCCATAAATTCCATGCCCGAGCTTAGCCAAACCTTATAAATACCCCATCCATTCACATAAATGGGGTTGGAGATTTGGAAGGTTGATGACTTAGGGAGCATTGACGGGCAACTTTGGACACTCAGGCAGACGTGACTCCTAGCATCCAAGCACCTGTAAACACATCACCCTGGGGCTTAGTGCTTGACTTGCCATCCACACACACAACTACGCTTTAGCCAGTGCACATCTTTGTCAAGCAATAGAATACAGTTCATTATTGCCTTCCATTTACATTGTTTGCTCTATTTATGCTTTGTTTACAATACAATTCTGTATACGCTTTGTTTGCATTTTGTGCGTCACTGTTTACATTTCGTACGTCATCAGTTACGATAACCCCAGCGCTAGCCATAGCTTATGCTCGGGGAAGTCCTTGGTTGATTTGCGTGCAGACCATCCAAGGCACTCTACCTTCGTTTCCTTTTCCAGCTTGCCCTCACATGAAGGCAGGGTTGGCTGAGTCTCTTTGACAATCTTTGGGTGTTTTTTTTTCTTCTAGCCTCATGCCGATGATTTCGGTCAGTACAATGTGGATCAACATTGCTTTAAAAAGAAGTTCTAGATAGAGGATTAGATATTGTTAAGAGTTAAATCCTCTAGAAGTTTCCTAAAGCTAGGAAAATATACCGAGTTAGCCCCTTAATATTGTGAACCTTATGAGGTCTCAAAAAAAAATTGGCAAAGTAGCATATTGACTCAATCTCCTAGTAAATTTAAAGATCCACCTAATCTTCCATGTGAGTTTACTCAAGAAGTTCCATAAGAATGATGCATCTTATGTATTGGATTAAAACACTCTATCCCTAAGATCTAACATGAGCTTAAAGATTGAACCAATTGCAATTAATTAGAGAATGAAGAATCTCCACCATAAAACCATCACTACATACTTATCCAATAGTTAAACTATGATAAAAAAACTTGGAAAAACAACAAGTTCCTCCTCAACACATGCCCTCAACTTTTTGATCATCATGATATGAATAATAATTAATATTTTCACTAATAGAAATCAGTAGGAGATTAATATGTAGTTTCTTATATGCATATGATGATGATGATAATAATGGAGTTGAAAATATGGAGTGTAATGAGGATATAAGTGCAGAGTAGCTAGACATAGAATATGAGCTCGAGGATGAGAAGGATTCTTAAGGAGGGTAGATTGTAATGTTTTGTCCCTTGTTAAGAGTAGAATTGTATCATTAATAATGTAATTAACCTTCAAAAGAAGGGGTGCCTTATAATAAGGAGTTATAACTATTCACAGTACCCCTTGGGGATAGGTTTAACTTATGATATTTATGGTTGAGACTTAGAGGTTGTGCTAGATATGGAATTACAAAGCCAAATTGGCAAGTGATGAGAGTTGGGTGAAGTGGGATAGGAAGGGATTGATCACCCCTTTGACCTTATGGCCTAACCATGATAGTAGTGTTGGATTACCTCTAAGGGTCCTAAGTGTCATAGGAAGATAACCCAAAGCCATTGATAGTGTACTTAAACAAATTTCATTAATAAAATTCTGGTATGGTTTTTGCTCTGTATGATACTATGATATATGCATCATATGGATTATTATTTGTGTATTTACATGTATCACTAGATTTTTGATCTCTCATGCTTTCTTTGTATTATTGCTAGCAATCATATACATCACTCCTTCCTAGCCAAGAATGGTAGGACTAGTTGTTATAGCTAACACCTCATTATTAATAAGCTAATAAGAGTATATCATAAGCTTATTACTTAGTGTGCAATAAGCCTATTTTCTAATTTAGATATTTTATAGAATTATGTGATTGAAAAAATAAAAAAAAGCTTAATAAATAGAAAGAAAAAATCACCCTTGTTGTCAAAGTTTTGGTTATTAAGTAGATGCTTTATTCTACTTATTTTTATTACTCTAGTTGTTGGACTTTTACAAAATCTTCTTATGATAGAATTAACTAAATTTTTTGTTGGGTTCTTTAGTCTATTAAGCAACATAAAAAATGCTTTTCTAAAATTTCTTTGAGTATTTGTACTAATAACACAAAAAATTGAGAACTTGTGCTCATTAATTATTATAACTGGGGTGTTTCTCTCATAGGAAAATGAATTGAAAAATGTATGGATGGAGATCATGTTTGGATGCTTCTTTTAAGAAACAAACTTATGCAAGGACAACCCAAAAATGATACAAATTGGCTATCTAATAACTTTCTTTATTGTCTTCTTTTTCCGTAGGCCATTTTTATTCATGGTTTCTTAGTTCTTAAAAAAAGTTGGAAGACATGGTATAAGTTTAATAAATATTAAAATTAGAATCATATTACAAATTTAAAAGATATACTTAAGCAAATTAGCCTATGATTCATTTTGTTGATCTATTTCATCTTGTGGTGGTCTAAAAACTAGATAATGAAGAACTGTACTTGGTTACTATTGTGTTTTAGGTTTTAATTAGGTCAATGAGCAACATAACAAGGTAAGAGTCAAGGAAGCTAAATCAAGAAGTTTGGGATGTGTGAAGATCAAGAATTGATCATCTTTATCAATCCTGGATGCAAGCTAGATGTCCATACAGAGAATAATCCAAGGTCAGAGGTTAGTCAGCTTCCATCCCAAATTTTCTAGATTGAAGCTTAGACATCCTAGTCTTGGAGATCTAAGGTTAAAAGCTAGACATCCTAGTCTTGGATATCTAAGCCTTCAATGTAGATGTTCAAGCATAGCCAAAGCAAGTAATAGAATGCACATTGGAGCATGCTTAAGACATCCAACCTGAGACTTAGTCTTCTTACTGTGGACATTTGAGCCTTGAGTGGTATGTTCAAGGTAGTCATTAAGAGACATAAAAAAGCCATTTTTAGTCATTTCCTTAGCTCTAGTACAAAGCAAGAAACTTGCATGGCATGGAATCTATTTAAACAAGTATGTAGATTCATTTCTCGAGGGATGTAAAGCAAACATTAAGATAATCATTGAGATTCAAAGTGTTGAATTGATTCTTGGCTACAATCTACAAAGGACTTGGGGTTGAATTGGGAGTGGTACCACCATAGCTATATTCCTCTCCATGATTTGATTATATTACATGCATAGATTCATTTTTCACCTAATGTATCATTGCACATGTGAGGATCTAGATCTAGGAATTATTGTTTCATTATCCTAGTGTAAGCTTGATTAGTATAGATCTGATTTTTGGAATATTTTTGTACATACACTCTTTCATTATATCATTCATATTACTTTGAGTGTAGATTCTCTCCATGAGTATATCTACATTATTGCCCTAAGGGATTCATTCACACTTGGATAGCCAAGTTGTCGTTAATTTACCTTCATCCTAAGGATTATATGTGTATCTTGTAAGAGCATCACATTTGTACTCAACCTTGTGAGGCTTCTAGGAGGCCTACAAGATACCAAGCTTGAAGACTTGTTGATCACTCTGTGGAAAGTGTGTGGCATTTGAGGATCTACCATAGTGGTAACCTTAGCTATAGCTTTAATCTAAGGAAAATTTTATG
Organism: Gnetum montanum; assembly: GCA_015680685.1. Lineage (NCBI taxonomy): Eukaryota > Viridiplantae > Streptophyta > Gnetopsida > Gnetales > Gnetaceae > Gnetum > Gnetum montanum. The sequence goes on along the minus strand of MNCI01025223.1, from coordinate 13,188 downwards.
GTAGTGAGCTTTACCACACACATTGATGAATTTATTCCTTGTGCACTTGATTTAAGTAATTTGTTTTAAAGTTTGAATTTTTATAAGAACTCATTCATCATTCCTTTTGATTTAACTGACCCACAACTTCTTTTTAATATAGAAGTTTGGGCTACTTATTCACTTAGATTGTATACCACTTGAAGCAAATTTAGTATCACTATAGTTTCCTATCTAAGTATTCATGATAGATGGATTATATGGAATGAGGCTTCTAGCCTTTATGGTCAAAATAGAAAGAGAAAAAAAAAATGTTTTGAAAAATTAATTTCTAATCTTAAGAATTTCTTTAAAGTTGACAAGAGTTTGCATCAATATTTTCTAAACATTTTTTGGAAGGATGGCAAATATATTTTTCCTTCTTTATCTCCAAAGTTGCATATGATGTTATTACCAAAAATGATTTTATTTATAATAGATGCATTAAGGCCTAATATAGGAAATTATCATTGCACTTTTTAATAAGGAAAATGAAATTTATTTAGAGAGTTTTTATCTTTCCAAAAATTCATGATTTTTATGGTATCTTATTCATCAAGATATTTCTATTTGCACTGATCTTCAACATATGTGAATTGTTTCTCATTAATGTCATATTTATAGAAGTGAAAAATCATTTTTCCATGTGTTTTTTAAATGTCCAATTATATAGCATGCTTATAAATGAACATCTAGAATTTGTAACAACTTTCAACCAAAAATCAATGGTATCATTTTTGATGATCAACCTATTTTTCTACTAAGCTTTGATGTGTAATCATTTCTAACAACAAGAACATAACTATGATCTTTATTTATAGTTAAATATCATGTTATCAAAAGATTTCAATTTTTATATATAGTTTCAAGCAAAATAGCTTCTAGTCATAGTTAAACAATTAATTTGTTTCAGGTAGTATTAATTTCTTTTTGTTTTGAAGGCTCAAGGTGGGAAAGCTATTAAATTCTATTGCTATTTTTTCATTATTTTTTATAGATTCTTTCTTTTGTATTTAGAGAGGATTTTCTCCATCTTTTTGCAAGAAATATTTTAGTAAGAAGTAAAAATACATTATGACACTTTTGAACTAGGATGAGGTTTGATCCTTTTCCTACCCTAGAGGGGATGTTTTTTAGGATTAATTGTAAGAAAAAAAAATTCCAAAAAGGCATCCCAAAACCATTAGGATTTTCCTCTAAACTCTCTCATATATGTTCATTTGATGTGCTTTGATTTTTTAAAATTATTATTATTTTTTAATGGGGTCCAACAACTAGCCCTTCCTTATAGCTCATGTAATAAGTTGTAAGCCAATAAGATTATATCTTAAAGCTACTACTTAGTGTGTAATAGAGTGTGAGTTCAAGTTAATCTTAAGCCATCAATATGTTATACATATGTTTTACAAATTTATTAAGTTATTTTGCTAATGAGAGATGACTAAAGTGGTTAGTTCATTGTGTAATAAGGATGTGAAGGTAAAAGGTTGCTATATCAAGTCACACTTGAGGCATTGTTATATTCCTATATAATTGTTCTAACGTCTCATATATGTTTTGGGATCTACTTATAGGCAAATTATTTCAATTTCTAATGTCTTAAATTCTTTTCAACCCTACATTATGTTAATTTGAGATACATGGAGAGGTAATGTTAAAACTTAAAAATTTTGATGCTAATGATAGGTGGCTCAAGTGGTTAGCTCATTGTCTTATTAGGTAAGATGTTGCTAGTTTGAATCATACTTTAGATATTGTTATATTCATCTATAATTCTTCTAAATACTTGTAAGATAATGAGTTGACAAATTGAGCCATCTTTTCTTAGGTTTGCTAGTAGTACATATAACCAATGAGATCATAGCATATATCATATAGCTAATGCTACATAGATCAACTTGTAAGCCTATTGATAATAAGTTATAAATTCAAATTGTGATCTCTATCATTTTGATAAATACTTGTAATTTCAGAGATTTGTGCAACAGAATAAGATCCTTGAGATGCATCGATGTTAAAAATATTAACTCAAAACTTCTCTAAAATTATAATGGAGAGTTTTGGAGCATGGTATTATAATACAAGTCCGGGTGAAGCCAAAATAGAAGAAAAATCAATCCTTAGAATATCACAAGTCATGGTATTTCTTCCACAAGTTAACCACATGACGTGGTTAAAGAAAACTAATGCTAAGGCTGAAACTGCAGTTGTGGTTATGAAAAATGCAAACCATAAGTCATGATATGCTGAAAAAGAAGGATCATGAGCTAGCCATAGGTTATGGTCTTTATGTAAGTGACAACAACTGGACCATGAGTCATAGTGACCAACCACAAATTGATCACAAATTGTGGTATGTAAAATTTGAGTCTGGACTCACCATGAGTTGTGATGAGGTTGTGGATTTGTAGATTTAATGTGTGAAACGAAGAACTTTAGATTAGATCTCTATATAGATAAGTGAAAAAACATTTTTACAAACTTTAATGATGAGTCTTAGGCCTTCATATCAACAATAGTTAGGCTTTAAATTAAGAAAAATACTTAAACAACTTCATCTAACAACAAATTTCATCAAATTCCAACAAGTGCTTGAAAACTAATAAATTTGATTAATTGATCAATTTGAAAGCTTTAAACTAAGAAGATGCAACCAAGAGACTATGATATAGCTTGCAAGAATGAGAAACTGCTAAGAACATAAGAGCTAATGAGAAGTGAGAGCTATATTGCAAGAATGAAAATAGTATTAAGAGCTTGAGAGCGCTTATTAATTCATTATGAGCATGATGACAAAAAAGAGAAAAATGCTCTTCAAGATTTCGACAAAGTAAAACTAAGAATCACACACACAATTAACAGAAAAAGAATGCCTCTCTCTTGAAATTTTAGCAAAAAATAGAATATGATTTATACAAGTGCGAAGGAGGTTGGGCATCAATGTTTACTACCTCACTCATCAATGAGGCTCATTAATGAGCTCTCGACCATCTTCTATCTTCATGGTCTTCAAATGCTACTAACCAACAAAGAGAATCCTCTTGACATGTTTGACACCACCACAAGTAAAGACTCTAGTACCCCATTATGTTGTGCACATGCACATGGGTGTGAACATTATTTCTAGAAAGTTTATTATTATTATTTTTTAACAAAACACCTACCCACCTATAGCACATAGACCATCATGGTACTTAATCTTGAACAAACAACATGAGATATATGGACAAATAACATGGAACACATGGACACTCTAGATAGTTTCCAACATGTAAGACAATGAGCTATTGAATTGAACCACCTTTTATTAGGTATGCTAATGGTACATATAGCCAATGAGAGTATAGCATATAGCTAATGAAATCATAAATAAACTCGTAAGCTTATTGATTTTTATATAATAGGTTATAAATTCAAATTATGCTTTAAGTAGTTACTGATGGACTTTTTGGACGATGCGACTTAACTTCAGTGTATCTTTCTATTAGTTTAGTAACAAAAAGAAATATCAAAATAATTGTAATATAAGTACACCCTAAAACATATAGTCTAAATAGAACTTTATAACTCAACATTACCCACCAGAATTGAACCCATAACTTGGAGCTTTTAAATTAAAAGTTCTACCATTAGACTAACACCTCACCATTAAATATTATTAAGTTATTATGTAAATTGTGCTAAAAGTTTCAATTTAACTCTATAACTTAAAACAGGTACATATTATCAATTTCTTTTTTTATTATAACATCCCCATAATTATCATGTGAGGTACAAAATAACAATAGTTCACACATCCCTTAAGTCTCCCAAGTATTGCAAATTATCATTACAAGGAGTATTGGATAAAACTTGTAACATTGTAGAAATCAATGGTAGGCACCAAACCACGGCTTAAACAATGAAACCATTTGGGCAAAACGATACCGGAGGTCTCCACAGTTTTACAATATTGCAGAAATGGCGAGTTTGCTTCTGCTGGCTTCGGAGATTTTATCTTACTGCAACAGCAACAGTAACGGCATTTCTAGTTACAGCATTTCTAGTTACAGCGTTCGTGGCAGCCGTTCTTCCTCTGCTGAAGAAAAACTTTTATCTGCGAATTGTAATGCAGAGCTGCAACCAGGCCCTGATGCGGCGCCGATCAGACGTCAAAACGAGGAGGACCAAGTTGTGGTTTTCAAGGTTTCTTTGCCTGCAGTTGGTNAGGAGGACCAAGTTGTGGTTTTCAAGGTTTCTTTGCCTGCAGTTGGCACTTTTTTCTGATTTTTCCAGTTTCCGATTTTTATACGATATCGCATCGTATAAAAGCGATCTCCCCTCTCCGCGGATTCATTTGTGTGCGTAGATGTTCAGCTTGATGTCGAATTTTAACTACACGTAGCAGCACAGGTTGGTTTAATTTTACTAATATGTTGAATTTGTGTAATTTTTGAAAAAAAATTCTGTTCTAGATGTTTATGGTAAGGTGTATAATTTTTATTCTTTACTGGTCACGAAGTATTAGAGATTATTCTATCTCTAACAAGTACTTATTGCAAAATGTTGGTATATCTTAATATGTTAGAATTGGCGTAAAACCAATAGAAATTAAATGAATGCATATACTATCTTTGTTGTTTTTCGTGAAGGACTATATGTTTCTCCATGTTATAGAACATAATAGTTTAGTGGAGGTTAAGAAAAACATAATGGTATTTCAATTACAGTTGAAACTTGCAACCTATTATACTTGAAGCAACTTCACCAATTGAATTATCCTCAATTCGGAAAAATTTAAAAGAAATTGATCTCACAAACAATATTCTTAAAAGGTTTGATCTAATAACCTAGAATTCAAATATTGAAAATACAAATCAATTGGTAAGCTTATTACTTTGTGTGTAATAAGTATAATATTACAATTGATATTTTGAAAAATTAATTGTTCGTATGGAAAATCATCTTATTTATAACAACATTTACATTATTTTCAATATTTCCACTTGAATTTTAAAAAGTAAAAGAATTTGAGGTAGTCATACAAAGTTGTGACAAAATACCAACTTTTGTAGGAAAGATAGATCTAATACAAAATGTTAACATATAACAATCATTATGATTACTTCATCACTTAATGTTAACCTTGCATCCAGAATCTTTGTCATTAACTATAACCTATTTGTTAACATTAGTTTTAGTCTTTGTCATTAACTATAACCTATTTGTTAACGTTAGTTTTAATCTTTGCATTAACATTGTTCTGATTAGATAAAGATAAATTTGCCTTATGAACTATCTCTTCTATAGGACATGTAAAAATAGTCATAGAAGTTTTTGTATTCTTTGGTTTCTTTGTAACCATTTGATCATTTTAATTGTTGACATTAACTTGATTTGTCATATCTTCCACTTCATATTGTTTTTTTTGCTCCTTAACTTCATCACATTTACTCTTAGTATCTTTTTTTTTCTCTTTTTGCAATAATTAGGAAGATTATAATATGTAATTGGCTAAATGTAAGTCTTTCTATTTGGTTGCAATACCCATTCTTTTTTATGCTTAAAAATGATTTAAACATAAATATCTATGAGAATAAAGTGGTATGAAAATAGATTCCATATGTTTAATAAGATCAAGAAGATTAACAATTTTTTGTTCATCTTTGAAAAATCAATAGAAGATCAAATAACTTGAAAAAATTATAGAACCTTAAATATTCTTCATATTGGATATCAAAGTCTAGTCTCCACTTACAAATGATTAACACTACACGCTTATGTAAAAATGACCTGATATCTATAGCATGCTACACCACTAAAGCATTACATAGCTCAAATAGTAGGAAAAAAATGAGAATAGCATATGGCATGAATGACTTGAATATTGTGCTTTTGCATCACATCATTTAACTCTAAAGTGCAACTTTGATTATGAGGTAAGAAACCCAAAGTTTGAATGAACACATATTGTAATGTAAGATCACAGACCAATGACTTGCATACATTATTAGGAAGAACAAAATTAGGTGTCTTATTTGTATCAACACTCTAGAAGAAGCATGACAAATTTATGCTCATTAAATCTACATTTGTAAGGTAAAAAAAATTATGCATCAATAGAAAAAGTAAAAATTTCAATATTTGTAAAAGAAGTTGGGAATAATTTAGAACCCCCTATAGGGAAATAATAATTCTTGAGAAATCAAATCCATTGACAAAACCTTATAATGAGTCATCCAGTGCATTTTGTAAGTTAATTGTAAGCCCTAGATTCAAGATGTATGTCATGTACCTTGTGTTTGTGGGTTCCGCTCGCTTAGTTGAGGCTTCTACCTCCTTGTAACGTGTCCACTATATGTTTCAATGAAATAAAATAAGGAATGAAATCCTTCTTGACATCTATTGAATTGTTATCATGGTAGCATTTATTTTGGGATATTGCTCATGTTCTCTTACTTCCTTTGTCAATTTTCAAAATTTCCTCATGCATTTAACATATACATAATATATGTTTTAATGAAATACCAAATGAAATCCTCATTCATATTTGTTATATTATCATTATGGTTGGTTTAATTTTACTAATATGTTGAATTTGTGTAATTTTTGAAAATTTTTTTGTTCTAGATATTTATGTTAAGCTGCATAATTTTTATTCTTTATTAGTCACGAAGTATTAGATACACTAATTAAAATAATTGATAGTTATCTATGAATGTTATATAGTTTAACATGTATTAAACCTTTTAAAAATGTTAGATTATTCTATCTCTAACCAGTAAATACTACAAAATGTTGGTATATCTTAACATAATACGCTAAGATGGAATTAGCGCAAAACCAATAGAAATTAAATGACAAGATATACAATCTTTGTTGCTCTTAGTGAAGGACCATATGTTTCTCCATGTTATTCAACATAATAGCTTAGTGGAGGTTAAGAAAAAGATAATGGTATTTCAATTTCAATTGGAACTTGCAACCTATTATACTTGAAGCAATAACTTCACTAATTGAATTATTCTCAATGGGAAAAAATTTAAAGGAAGTTGATCTCATAAAAAATATTCTTAAAAGGTTTGATCTAATAACCTAGAATTCAAATATTAAAAATACAAATCAATTGGTAAGCTTATTACTTTGTGTGTAATAAGTATAATATTACACTTGATATTTTGAAAAATTAATTGTTAGTATGGAAAATCATCTTATTTATAATAGCATTTACATTATTTTCAATATTTTTACTTGAATTTTAAAAAGTAAATGAATTTGAGGTAGTCATAAAAAGTTGTGGCAAAATAGCAACTTTTGTAGCAAAGATAGATCCAATACAAAATGTTAACATATAATGATCATAATGATTACTTCATCACTTAATGTTAACCTTGCATCTAGAATCTTTGTCATTAACTATAGCCTATTTGTTAACATTAGTTTTAATCTTTGAGTTAACATTGTTCTTATTAGATAAGGACAAATGTACCTTATGAACTATCTCTTAGGACTAATCAATGCCTCCTATAGGACATGTAAAAATAGTCACAGAAGCTTTTGTATTCTCTAGTTTCTTTATCACCATTGGATCATTTTTATTGTTGACATTAACTTGATTTGCCATATCTCCCACTTCATATTGTTTTTTTTCTATCCTTAACTTCATCGCATTTACTCTCAGCATCTTTTTTCTTAAGCAAAAAAGGACAAACATTAAAAAAATGTCTTTAATAATAACAAAAGTTGCAATAATTAGGAAGATTATAATATGTAACTGGCTAAATGTAAGCCTTTCTATTTGGTTGCAATACCCATTCTTTTTTATGATTAAGAATGATTTCAACAAAAATATCTATGAGAATAAAATGGTATGAAAATAGATTCCATATGTTTAATGAGATTAGGGAGATTAACAATTTTTTGTTCATCTCTTTGAAAAATCAATAGAAGATCAAATAGCTTGACAAAATATAGAACCTTAAATATTCTTCATTTTGGATATGAAAATCTCTTCTCCACTTACAAATGATTAACACTACATGCTTATGTAAAAATGACCTGATATCTATAGCACGCTACATCACTAAAGAATTACATAGCTCAAGAAGTAGAAAAAATGAGAATATCATATGGCATGAATGACTTGAATATTGTGCTTTTGCATCACATCATTTAACAACAAAGTGCAACTTTGATTATGAGGTAAGAAACCCAAAATTTTAATGAACACATATTGTAATGTAAGATCACAAACCAATGACTTGCATACATTATTAGGAAGAAAAAAATTAGGTGTCTTATTTGTATCAACACACTAGAAGAAGGCATGACAAATTTATGCTCACCAAATCTACATTTGCAAAGCAACAAAAATTATGCATCAATAGAAAAAGAAAAAAATTCAATATTTGTAAAAGAAGTTGGGAGTAATTTAGAACCCCTTACAGGGAAATAATAATTCTTGAAAAATCATATCCATTGAAAAAACCTTATAATGAGTCATCTAGTAGCATTTTGTAAGTCAATTGTAAGCCCCAAATTCAAGATGTATGTCATGTCCCTTGTGTTTGTGGGTTCTGCTCACACAGTTGAGTTTTCTACTTCCCATGTTTGCATCCTAACCTTCCATTGTATAATTGTAGGTTTGGCACATGTTTTGGGCTTCTTGAAACATTTTTGGCTTTGTTTGGAGATCCTTGGAAGTCCCCAACATGTTCCCTTGCATCCCAACTTTCATCTAGGAAATCTTAGAAAAGTATTAGTGGTAGGGATGCATTGACTTCCTTGCATCAATGCACCCCCTACATTAGTGCAAGGGTGCTAACGCAACCTCTTTGGTGCCCTTGTTTAGATTATTTACATTCTCCACCTCCTTGAGTATGTTTTGGGATGTCTTGGTTGTGCTAATGAACCTCTGTTGATGCCTAGGCATTAGTGAACCCCTACCATTGTGTTGTGAAAACTATAAATATCTAAGTTGAACTCTACACAAAATGGACTTGATTCCAAGCATTTTCCTTGGCTTTTAGCATTTGGTTTCATGTTCAGAGCTCTTCCTCCCTTAGGTAAAAGTGGTTTCTTCCCTGTTTTGTGTGTGTTTTGAGTTGTTGCTTTCACAAGTGTGGCTAAGCTCTATCAAAGTGCTACCTTGCTTACGTAGCCTGAAACTATTTGGTCAAGCTAAAGTCCAATGCTTTTGCAGTGAATAAAGCTTAGGGCTTTTCCCCATTTTTCATCGTTGATGCCTTAAACATTAAAATACCAAAAATATTATAAAATATTAAAACCATAATAACATTTATTCATTTCTCATTTTTATAAGCTACGATGATTCAACCTTATCCAAGGAGGTCACAACTATATGACATGGTGTTGGGCCATTGAGGTTGTGATTAAGAGTTATTTTGTTTACATTTATGTATTTATACATGGTTTTGCACTTGTCTCTTGAGGGATTGCAAAACATGCGAATGTTTATGAGCATTACCCTTGTCCCCAAGTGGGATTGTAATGCATGTGTGTTTATTATCATTTTGTTCTTTATAACTATAAAATACATAAAAAATCATAAAATATAAAAATATAAATATTTTTTCAACCTCTCACTATGGAAACATGGGTTTTTATTTGTATCATATGTACTATAACCTCTTTTATATATATTGAATATAACAATATACATGAGTGTTCTTGGCAATCCACTCAACATTGTCCTCGAAGCTTATGACCAAATCACACTGTGATTTGTATGATATATTCCATTGTTCCAAGTGGGACCCCTATCATTGGCACTGTTTTTGGGGAGGACATTGGTGAATTGTTTGAAAATACTTGTACATTATTAATTTTAACTTTTATTCAAATCAAGTATGTATTTTATTCTTTTGTATGTAGGTTGTAACACAAACAAAATGGCAGATAGCACTAAGAGCCCACTAAAGATCTCTAGTAATGCACCAAAAAGATGGAGGGATTTTGTTACCTTTTAGCATTCAAAGGATAAGACCCTTCCACCAGCTGTGTTGGCTTATCATCAAGATAAGTAGGGAATGTAAAGAGATGCTCATGGCTAGTTCTCTAGGGACCTAGTGGTGGCTACACTAGATGACCTCATTGATGCCTTGATCAATATGGGGCTCGATGATGAATGTAGAACCTAAAAAGCTCATGAGCCCATGTTCAATGATTATGAGCCTTTGTACATGCAAGTTCTTTAGGATCCAGTGGCAGAAGAAGAGGTTAGCCACAGTTTCTCATCTGATCATTTAGATAAAAGGAAAGAAGCTAAAGAAAATTAGAAAGGTAAAGGACTAGCCTATCATCAAGGCTCCTAGTTAGGTACCTTTACTTCAAGTGTAGCTCAGCATGATGATCTCCTTTCCAAGTTCCATTATTTACATTTGTTTGGACTTGCTAGTGGTAATGATGATTCCCCTTTTTTCAACTTGGGTGATTATTACGAGTTGATAGAAGCTATACATATTCTAAGGGAGCATGTCTATGATAGCAGAATCAAATGAATTAGCATGACCTATGTACCAACATATAGATGGTATACTAGTGACAATCTCCAACTCCATGTTCAAGCCTTTGACAATGCTTGTTACCTCTAAGGGATCACTAATGATTGAGAACTTAAAAGGGGGGTTGAATAAGTTACCCAAATTAAAAATGCACCAACCACAAAAGAACACACCAAAGTTTATGTGGTTTCCTAACTTGGATAGTCCACACTCAAAGGATAGATTCCTTGCACACCTCTGAACTTTGTTTCTTCTAAAAGTGGTTTGAAGGGCATCACACCCTGTACAAGCTTTGAGCTCTACACTAGAGTGTTTTGTTGTTGCAAAACCACTAAACCCCACAAGCTCCCAACAAGCTCAAAATGTGGTTTTAAGGATCCCACAACCTTTACAAAATTGAGTTTCATTCTAGAGTGTTTTGACACTGCAAAACCACTCAACCTCGCAAGGTCCCAACAAGCTCAATGTGGATGTCTTCTCATAAGAAGCACATCAACCTATAGGGCTACAATAAAAAGAGAAAGACACAAGGAAAGAATGTAACTAAATTTACAAGTCCTTGCACTTTGAATATCAATATGATATTCAACCAAGTAAATAGTGTTACAATGAAGAGCAAGAATAAAATTTGCATAGAATAGACAATTAGAAGCTTGAATGTGAATAGTGCTTCCACAATTTCCAAGATTTTGGTATCTTCTTATAGCCTTAGAGTTTTTGAAAAATCCTCGGAATTTGTGCAACAGCTACCAAACGACTAGTATAGATGTTTCATTTGAAGTTGGGACATCTACTTGAGATTGAATTCAATTCAGGAGAGATGTCTCACTAGAAAATGGGATGTCTTCTATGGGACGTCTCTAGGGAGACTTCTACCCTGTGACAGAGATGTCTACTATTTTTAGGAGATGTCTCTTTAACTTTTGAACTTTTTCTTCTTAGGCTTTCTCCCATTAATTTTCCTTCTTGCTAATCCTTGGAGCATGTTCATTTGATTTGTAGCCTTCATTTTTGTCCATGCTCATCCATGCTATCATCTTGTCCATGTTGTCTTCATTTTGACATCTTGATCTTGTTTCCTTGAGTTTTTAGGTCTTGTTGTGGAGTTCTTATTCTTGCAAACACATTACCCACAAAAAACATTTCATGTTTTCCATTTTCCTTAAGGTTTGACATACCAAAAGGTCAACAATCTTCCCCTTTTTAGTTATGTCCAAAAATTAAGGAAATGAATGAGTAGATTCACATAATAAAAAATGTATCTTTTGGTATTTTCCTTTTTGGATAGAAACAAAAAGGATTGGAAGAACTCCCCCTAAATAAATGCAAGAGAAAAATAGAGACATTTGTATAAAATTTTTTTATTTTGAGAACCTAGAATAATTATGTTTTATTAAATATTGAAAAGCAAAAACTTACTTGATAACACATGGTTCTATCCTCATGTCTTTACAAAGAGTAGTGAGTCTTCATTCATCAAGAGGTTTGGTGAAAGCATCTGCAAGTTGATTTTCAGTTCCAATGAATTCGAGCTTTATATGTTCATGTTGAGTGTGTTCTTGTATAAAGTGATGCCGAATTTCAATGTGTTTGGTATGTGAATGTTGGATTGAATTATTTGTCATATTGATGGCACTACTATTGTCGCAATAAATTGGTGTAGATTGGGGTTTCACTCCTAAGTCCTTAAGTATTTCTTTCATTCACAAAAGTTGGGCACAACCACTTCCAGCTAAAATGCATTCAACTTTTGTTATAGAGAGTGCTTTGGAAGTTTTCTTTTTGGTTTTCGAAGAGACAAGGGTTTTTCCTAGGAAAAAAATAGTTTTTACTTGTGCTTTGATGATCATTTGAATAACCTATGTAATTTGCATCATAATATCTAGCAAGATCAAGTGGGAAATCCTTTGGATACCAAAGTCCCCAATTAGTAGTACCTTTTAAATAATGAAAGATATGTTTAATGGTCTTTAAATGGGATTCTTTTGGATTGGCTTGATATCTTGCATAAATTCCTACACTTAATGTTATGTCTTGTCTACTAGTAATTAAATAAAGTAGACTACCTATCATACCTCTATAAAGCTTATGATTAATAGATTTTCCTTGATCATCTTTAGTGAGTTTGGAATTTGCTATCATAGGAGTGTTCTTTACCTTAACTTCTGCCAAGTTGAGTTTGAGTAGTAAATATTTGACATATTTGGCTGAACAAATAAATGTTCCATATTTTGTTTGATTAATTTGAAATTCAAGAAAGTTTTTGAGCTTTCCAATCATGCTCATTTAAAATTCTAATTGCATAAGATGTGAAAAGTTCTTGCATAGGGTTTCATTAGTGGTACTAAAAATAATATCATCAACATAGATTTGAACAATAAGTAAATCATTACCTTCTCTTTTGATAAATAAAGTGACATCAGCCTTACCTCTTTCGAAGCCATTGGATGTAAGATGTTGGAAAATTCTTTTGTACCAAGCTCTAGGAGCTTGTTTAACCCCATATAGAGCCTTCTTGAGCTTGTAAACATGATCAAGATTAATGGGATCTACAAATCCTTCAAGTTGTTCAACATATACCTCTTCTTGTATGGTCCCATTTAGAAAGGCACTTTTCACATCGATTTGATATGGCTTGACATTTTTAATACTAGCATATGCCAAAAGA
>MNCI01025221.1:0-10340 GCA_015680685.1 Gnetum montanum | reverse complement strand
GGCCTAGTGCAAATCGCGTCTCATCAGGTGTGATATAGGTCTAGACCTGATCAAAAGGAAGAACTAAGTTCCTTTCTATCATGCTTCACTTGATTCTAGTTAGTTACCATTACTAGCTCTACTAATCTAACATAATCTTTAAGTTAATAGTTTGAATACCTCAAGTCAAACTTCCAAAGGTTCGTACAAGAGACATGTCCATAATGAAAATGTACCCTTTTATTAAGGGTCTTATAACCATAATTAGAAATCTTGGTTATGGAATAATATCATCAAGAAATGGGAATGTGACAAATTTTGTAGCTCAATCTTGAGGTTATCTTAATTTAATTTATGTATTTTCAATATTTGAAACTTGCAACTACTTGAAGTAAGTAGTTCTGAGTCTATGTAACTTGTATCTAGTTAAAACTTGCTCTAAAGTCATTTATATGGTATTTCTATGTTATAATTGAACATTTAAGGTGACTATAGTTTGAAAGAGATCATAATGATAGAAAATGATGCACCTTATAGTCATACACATGGAAAACGTATTTCTCTGAAGAAATGTTAGTTTGAGATGAATTACAAGATACTGTGACTCATAAAGGATCTTATTAATAATTGGATTTATCTTGGATTTTTATTTAGAGGAAATATGACTAGGAGGTTAATTATAGTAGGTTTCATAATGAGAAGCTCACTTGGGTTCCACAATCCAAGATTACTCAAAGTGATCATAAACTCAATCAAAACTTACAAGAGAATAGAAAAATAAAAGAACTTTATTCTTTCTTAAGGAATGAAGTACAAATAAATTTTGAAGCATACAAATGTATAAGAATAGAAAAAAAATTAATCAAAATCTCACCTACTTACCAACAAGCATAATAGACCATCAAGATAAAAATCTTTTCATTTAATCACTCTCAATGCTTAAGAAGAGCTTTCAACAAAACTTAAACCTCACAACTTATGCCACATACTTATAACATAGCATAATACCATAATTAAGAATCATATTAATATTTTATAGCTTGCTTGTGACCATTGAGCTTTTCACATGATGATTTCTATTCAAAAATATCTTTTTGATTGAATGTGATGGGTTGGAACTTGAACCCACTCATAGTTATCCTATAATGTGGTGAGTTATGAGTTGCATTTCTTTGTGACTATGAAGGATTGTATGACATATGAACTCATACTATGACTTGTTGTTGAGACTTAAAAAGAAGGTAGAATAACTATGAAGTAGTTGTAGATTTTATCCATTCATACTTATCTTTGACTATGATCGTCTAAAGCTCACAATAGCTTGCATTGTGAAGACCAAGTAGAAACATTATTATTTTTCTTTATTTTGACAAATTATGATTGACTATGACTTGAAGTCTAAACTACAACTACCTATAACTTTTAGCACCCTACAATTGCCTACCTAGACTAAAACAATTTCCAAAATACATCTAAAATACTTTAATGAAGGATAAACTATAAAAATTCCTATGAACTTCTAAGGGATCCTAAGGATACCAATTACATGAGAAATATGAGTTGATTTTCTCATCATCATGCTTACCCTTAAAAATAAAATTATGTAATATACTTCGAATAACATCAAGCTCTTACATATGTAAGTTAGAATTATACATGTCAAATTACTGTATCACAACCCCACAAGTCTTTCACAATCCTACAAGAACACCTTGAAAAATTAAATGTTAATTATCTAAGATATGGTTGTAAATGATCCTTAGAATGATGTAATTATTGATATATCAATAGTTATGAACTGGAGGGACATGAAATTTCAATCAAATATGGACTTTGCCTATCATCCAATGTTGACTTGATATGGAAATGATTGTGTGATGATGAATTTAATGATAAAACTAATGAACTAAAAATGATATAAAATAAATTCTAAGTAATGGAAAATGAATAAAAAAATAAAACTAATAAGGAATGAAAAACTCAATGTGTAGAAAATTTTTTAAGATCCCTTTTTAAGGAATGAAATTCTTGATTAAATAAATAAAAAGAGTTTGTCTCCTACTGAGGACCAAGTGCTATAATGGTGGGAGAATATAGAATATGGAATAAAACTTATAATAGAAACTTAGTTTATAAGTAAAGGTTTTAATTATGAAATTTAATCTTTAATGTGTGTAAATATGAATGAAAAGGTTGTAGGTATTGTTTACAATTGATTTAGCTCAAAACCTAGCCATTTTTATGAATTTTTCCATAGNGCTCAAAACCTAGCCATTTTTATGAATTTTTCCATAGGTGATGTTGATGCTTGTAGATACTAACATTAGCACAAGTGATGTTGATGCTTATAGATAACACTAGCATAGGTGATGTAATGTAACATGATACAACATGACATGGTGATGTTGACACTAGTGTTTTCATGTGCTATAGATTCCTTAGTACTATAATTGAGCTTATGAACTATAGAAAATATTGAGGTGGTCATGAAGCATGCAAGTGATGTGGTGGAGGTAGACGTTGGCATTCTAGATCTTTCAAAATTTGAAAAATTCTCAAAATATAAATCTTAAATTGATGTTTTGGACTACTATTTATAGAATCAGGATTTTTAAATTTCATGGAAAAGTCAATTATATTTAATTAGAGTTTATTTTTGGAAATCCAAAGTTAAGTGCAATTTAGGTGATGCAACATAATACACATGTGTGCATGTTTGGATATGTTATAGATGATGTAGGACACTAATGCTATGATGATGGTGTTAGTGTCACCTCATCAAACTGAGAAAAAGGAAAGTTCATAAAATTATCATGTTTCATGTATTGTCTCAAATGTCCTAAAGCTTGTCAAAAATACCAAAATTGATGTTTGTGATCTTGATAGTGATGTAAACTTACTGTCAAAGATCCATGTAAAAGTATAATTGAAAGGTAATTTTCTAGTATATGTTGAAAATTTATCTCATCCCACTTCTTGTCTTGCTTCACCCAGCTCTCATGACTTATCTTATTGGCTCCACCACTCCAAGCTAACATTACCTCTAATATTAGGTATAAATTCCTTAGGTCAAACCTCCAAAGGTCACCTCAAGAGACACATCTATTATTACATTGCATCCTTTTATGTCTAAATTACAACTACACTTTTAGATCATTATTAAGATAACGATAACACTTGTTATGAAGACACATCATCTTCATTATGTAGAAGCATAATTTGAGAATGGGGAAATTAAAATCTACTCCCCTTACATTTCCTTCATCCTTGAATGAGTCCATGTTCAATATCTTTTTCTAGCTCCTTATGATCTTATGCTTTAATAATTTGATTCCTCCTTTGGATTTGAAATTGTTTTTTGCTTATTTTGTAAACAAAATATATGTGAGAAGAATGTATGAGAGTTAAAATATTATTTTATTATTATTTACATCATTTTCTAAGATAATAATAAGAGGCAAATTTAAGATCTACTAGCCACCAATCACTAGTCCTAACCAAGGTTACATAAGGTGGAACTCAAAACTGGTTACCTAGGTAAAGGTAGGGAAAATGATTTATTTCCAACTTTCATTACCTTAACTATCTTATTTATCAAATTAAAATATAAATTAAATAATAAATAAAAACAAATATTTATCAAATAAAGTAATGGTAAGATACTTCATGATCTTGATTGACCTTATGAATTGATGGAAGTAATTGTAATTCTGCCATAATTGATATATGATCATATGGTCTTGTTCAGGATAGAAGGGCTTGATCTTGATTCTTCTTAACTTATTCTTTATAAATCAACTCTAATAACTTGGTAACTTGGAAGAATTAGACATCATACCAAATATAATCTAGGGTCTCAATGAAGAATGTTTTTGATCCATCTTCATTAGTCATAGCAGAGTAATTATTGAACTATGGTTCTTGATGAGCACTATCAATCAACATCATCAATTCTTGAATTTTGAAATCTGATTTATCTATTGAAGATTCAAAATAAGCAAAATATGCATTTACTAATGGAATTTCATGTTGAATTGATGGAAACATCTTTTTGAAATCAGGTTCATCTTCCAAGCATTATGTTACACATTCATATTTTAAAAATTTATAAACACTACTTCCAAATTTTACATTGAAGTCTCCACAAAGAATAAATGGAACTTAGGAATAACTTATTTTTCAAACTTTCTTCTATTTTCTTCAGCAAGTATTCTTCTTAACATAGTCTAAAATTTAAACATGTTGGTTTGGGAATTAAGTGTATATTAATCATGCATGCACATCTTCTTGACCATTCTTTAGAATCACACCTAAGGCTAAGTGATTTTTCTAAAATCTTGACCATTCTTTCTTTGCCATCAGTTAAAGTTCTAGAATTTCAAAAATATATTTTCTAAACTTCATTCAAATCTTTGTACTAATTCAAACTTGACTTCTTTATAAAAGATCACATGACCATCCATGTTGTGATTTCTACAATAAGCTAATTTATATGGCTCAAAAGAAAAACTTCCATAAGAACCTTTTTGCTTATAAATACCTCTGTATCCCATCTTTTCTAAATCTGGCTAGAATTGATATAGAAATTCCCATGATAAGACTTCTTGTAGACATATAACATTAGCATCAAAATCTTGTAACTTTGCTAAAATGTCTGGGTATTGATATTTGTGCCAATTTAAGGTCCATTGTGAACATAGCGGATGTTGTTTCTTACCCCCTAAGGAGCTTGTAAGCATGTTGTATGTTGCAACTTTCATTCTCATTATTGGATTCTCTTCTGGATAATTTCTCTTCATGGATATCATACACTTTGTTGAAACAATTTTTTGAATCTCCATGTTTTTTTGTTGCATGATTTGATTGAAAAATGAATTAATATACCTTTTCTTGATTGTTTTTATTTATCAACTAATTCTTCAAGTGATACATCAACAAATTCATTGACTAGTAATCAATTGATACTGATACATCAACTAATTCTCATAATCTTTATCTATATTATCTAATTTTAGTAATATATAATTATATCATCTTATTATTAACGATCCTTTTACCCACTTTAAGAACACTAACTCCACTAGTCTAACTAATGACATGTCATAGTGATCTTAACACTATCTACAACAGTTAAGCACTAAATCTCAAACTCCTAAAAGATTAAATTCATTAGTCCTACTAAGGAATAATTAGTTATCCATATGTTGTCAACTTTTAAGGAACGATTCATGATATCATCAAATTATCGAGTACCCAGATGGTAAATTTTCCCTCATCATTGAGTTTAGAAGGGTGAAAAATATAGGGATAAGCTTTTTTTTTGGTTGAAAACTAACTTCGAAATAAAAAAATTATGGCTTTTGAGGTCCAAGACCTTTGGCATAGAAAATGAGACTTCTCAAGAGATTACTCATCCTAGTACTACTCCAGAATGAGCACACTTAATCATGGAATTTTTATCTTTGTCTCTACTAAGGCACCAAATTCTAATTTGAAAATTATTTTCACATGTTCTTAATTCAAGCTAATGGATTAATGATGGAAATTTTGAATTTTTCATCAATTGATAGGAATTTTAAATTTTTTGGTAGTTATGAGAATTTCAAATTTTCTGTCAAATGACAAAAACTTTGAATTTTCTATCTATTAACATAGAATTTTTTGTTGTGTAGTAGGGATGATGGCAGTGATGGCTATGTGGCAATGGCAGCAACAACTATGATGGCATGTTAGTGGTGGTGTTTGGAGCAAAGTGAGCAACAATGAAAATGTGTAAGGTGGTTGCTTGGTGGTGCAAATCAATGTCAATGATTTTCTTGGTCATGCACAATGTGGCCTATGCATGGATTTGGCACTGTAGCCTATGTAGGGACTATTGTGGCTCATGTAGGGGTCCATGCAATGTTAGTGCAAGGTTGATGCGGCCCACATGGCATCCATAAAATGGTTTATGTAGCCCCAAATGGAGCTTGTGAAACCTCTATTGGAGTTAGTGCAACCCTATCAAGGCCTATGTAGTACTTAGTGTCTTTGCAACAGTAGTTTTGTAGGTGTTAGTGGCAAAGGTTTTCCCAATGCCAAAGGACATCAGAAGAGGTGGTGATTAGTAGCACCATCAATGCTCACAGGATGCCAAAGGAGCTCATTATGGATGACAATGTTAGCACCCATGGAGCATTGAAGAAGCCCATCATGGATGATGTTGTCAGTACCCATGGAGCATTGAAGGAGCCTATTATGGGTGGTGCCAGTGGAGTAGGGAAGAAGCCCATTATGGGCAATGTTGTGAGTGTTTGTAGAGTGTCAAAGAAGCCTATTATGGGTTGCATTACTGATGTCCATGGAGCATTGGAGAAACTCGTTATGGCTATGCCACTGGTGCTAGTAGAGCACTAGAGGAGCTTGTTATGGATGGCATTGTTAGTGCCCGTGGAGCATTAGAGAAGCCTGTTATCAACAACATTGTTGATGCTTATGGATTGTTGGAGGAGCCAATTATGGATGGTACTATCAGTACCCATGAAGTGCCAAAGGAGCCCATTATGGATGACATCATCAGTGCCTTTAGAGTACCAAAGGAGCCAGTTATGGATAGCAGCATAATCAATGATGGTAGAAAATGAAATGTAGGTGATGGAGAAAACAACCTATGTGGTAGAAACATGGTGAGGATTTTTGGCAATGGTTGAGGCTAGGTGGTGTATTGCAAGGGTTTGGTGTGGAGGTTGTGCATGCTAATGAGGGTATCAACAACATGTGGGATGGAGTGCATAATGGTAGGCATAGGGAGGATTGCAATAGTATGGTAGGTTGGTGTTCAAGAATTAGTGATAGTGACCTTGCGAATTTGGATGGAAATGGTGAAGCAGCGGGGTTGGCGTGGATCATGGATTTCGTTGTAGACAACAAAGTTGCAAAGATGCATGGTAGTGCAGCCGAGGATGGTGGCCCCCAAATAGGGGCTACATGGACTGCACAAGCTTCCATGACCCTTTCAAAGCTAGTGTAGCTCCTAGAGGGCTAGTGCAGGTTGCAAAAAATGCTTTTTGTTAATATGTATATTATTTTTAAAAAAATATTTTAAGTCAAGAGGAGGGGGTCTAGGTTTGAACCCATTTCCTTCCACTATCCTTTTTTTTAAACAATAATAATTTAACTATTTAATATTATTTAATGCTTGTAAAATGAGAAACTTTAAACATTAATATCTTTCAAACTATAAGTCTAATTGAGAAACTTTAAACATTGATATCTTTCAAACTATAAGTCTAATTGAGAAAAAATTTGTACCATTGAAATCGTCTCAATGAGAACTATGCATTGAACATAGTCTTAGGGATGAAAAGAAAAGTTGAATTTTTTAATATTTTAAAAGATCCAAACTAGTTATTCTATGAAAAAGACATTACCAAGTTGATATATGAAAGACATGATGACTTATAAATGACTCTAAGTTGCTTAGGATAATGAGTTTCAATAAAACAAGATCAATTTAGGTCATCATTACTAATGTTTTAGGAGAAACTTAATGGTGTTCTTAATCAATTAGTATTTATAGTATTAATATTGATAAGACTTATCTAAACTGGTATTTTCTTATCTTACTAACATCTTTTTCCATTAATGAATCTTGATGATGCATAGTCAGATTTTCACCACTCAATGTTATCCATGAAAGAATTTTGTTGATTCGTCGGATATATGTATTTTGTAGATGCTTGATTCATCATTCATGAAATGAATGGAAAAATATCTTCTAGCTCACATCATAGATATATGATGCATTCAATGATGATCAATACCTTTTCCTATGTCATGGCTTCATGGTTCATCATGAGATTCATGTTGTAGTTGGCCTGTGATTTTGAATGGCCCTTGGGTCATGGTTTGCTCTGATACCAATTGTGACATCCTATTTCTATATGTCATGAAAAACATTAAATATATGTTATATAAGACATTAAGTTTAAGAAGAAAAGATATGAAATGTCAAATATATGTAGCATTCGACATTATACGTAAAGAAAATAATAGAGAAAAATGTAGAAAGAAAAAGAAATGAATTCTTTATTGATATGGAATGGAGTATTTGGATCATGCTTTGAGAGTGTTCCTTTGGCATCTATCCCTTAGAGGCAATTTGGCATTTCCACCATGGCTAGGCATATAACTGGCTAGAAGGGACAACCAATCCACTTCTTGTCTTGCTTCACTTAGCCTTCGTGACTTGTCTTACTAGCTTTGCCACTCCATGTTAGCATGACCTCTAAGCCTAGGTATAAATGCCTTATGTCAAACCCCCAAAGGTTACCTTAAGAGACACATCTGTTATTACATTGCAACCTTTCAAGTCTCAATTCCAAATGCCCTTTCAAGTCTTTGTTAAGATAACAATAACACTTGTTATGAAGAGGCATCATTTTCATTATGTAGAAGCATCATTTGGGAATGGAAATGTTACAATGTTGATTCTAGTCTTAGGGTTACTTAAGTAACCTTATAAAAATTTTCTATCTTATGCTAGAGAATTAACTAAGGTAGTTTGTTGGCCAAACTTAGAAATATTTTTCAAATTTAATGTGCTATCTCATGTCTCTTGAAGCTTGCTTAAATAGCTAAAATGGATGCCTATCATCTTAGGACTGATGTAAGCTTGGTACTAGGGATTTGAAAGAGACAAATGTGTAGCCAAAAAATAAGTTTGGAATAGATGCTAAGATGTTTTCTAAGATAGGTGATACTAATGAGTTCATTAGATCACACTACATCACCCAAGTGAGAAAAATTATTAAATT
The DNA here is from genome assembly GCA_015680685.1 of Gnetum montanum. Taxonomy (NCBI): domain Eukaryota; kingdom Viridiplantae; phylum Streptophyta; class Gnetopsida; order Gnetales; family Gnetaceae; genus Gnetum; species Gnetum montanum. Next base: position 1,566 of record MNCI01025221.1, on the reverse strand, counting down.
TCATGTATTGCGTTATGTCTCTCAAAGCTTACCAAAACTACTATATTTGATTTCTTCCATCTCTAGATTATGTAGACTAGTTACCAGAGATTTGATGGAGGTGAAATTGCAACTAGGAGATAAGTTGAAGATGCATGCTAAAAATTTAACTAAGGTAAGTGATATCAATGTTTTCATTACATTGCGAGAGTGATAATCATTTTATGTGTTCTAATATGTTTATTAAAGCTTGCTAAAGCTACCAAATTTGATACATGTTATCTCAAGACTAATGTAGAATGATCATTGGAGATTTGATGGAGGTGAATCTAGAGCCAAAATATAGGTTTAGAATGCATGCTAAAAATTTGACTAAGACAGGAAATGCTGATGCTTACATCAAATTGCCTAGGTGATACTTAGAAAAAATGTTAAATTTCATGTGCTATATTATATCTCATGAATCTTATCAAAACTACCAAAGTTTATGTCATTTATCTTGAGGCTAATGTAGACTAGTCACTAGAGGTTTGATAGCGGTGAATCTAGAGAAAAAAAGAAAATTTTGAGATGCATGCTAAAAATTTGACTAAGTTACGTGAAGCTGACACTCATGTTGTGTCACCTAGGTGATACTTAGAAATATTGTTAAATTCCATGTGTTGTATTATATCTTCTAAGGCTTTCCAAAGCTATCAAATTTTATGCTTGCCATCTTGAGACTAATGTAGAATAGTCTTTGAAGTTTTAAAAAATGTGAATTTAAATCCAAGAGACAAGTTTAAGATGCATGCTGAAAATTCAACTAAGGAAGGTGATGTTGATGCTTGGGTCAAATTTCTTGGATGATACTTAGAATTTTTTAGTTTTTTATCTACTAAAATTGATGCTCATATGTTGGATCATAACTTGGAAGATTTCTTAGGGATCTTTGGAGATCCAAATCATGACTTATGATAATGATTTTTGAGCATTTTGGTGGCTCAAATGGGTGTATCAATGTCAAAATAGTATTTTCATTGGTCATTGGTGAGTTGAAAAAGTACATATAACATTGCTTGATATTGATGGATGTTGCTAAGGAATAAAATTAGGATACATCAAGAAGAAGATGAATAATGATTTTATGATGAACTTACAAGAGAAAGAGGGAGAAAAGAGATGAGATGAGGGAATAATGTTAGGATATTATCAATACACTAGTTATGAGGATGGTGCTATGCCACAAAAGGAAGGTATGGCTTAATCCTACATCTAAAATAATTGAAAGGATATCATTGGTGCTGTTTCATATCCTATCTCACTCGAATCATTAACATACCTTTACTAGGATAGAATAGAAGTGATCAATCCTCATTCATGTGTTGATGATAGGAAGGGAATGAGATAGAAGAGGGAGTTAGAGGAGGTATAGAAAAATATAAGAGAGGAGAGAAAATATAGAGTTGTGAAATGTTAGAAGTAATAAAATGAAAAAAAGATATGAGTGACATTAGCTATACAGCAAGTTAAGATGTAGTATCGAAGAAGTGAGGCAAGGCTAGATATCATACTCTAATGATATAGATAGCTAATAGATTGATAAAG
>MNCI01025219.1:58894-75535 GCA_015680685.1 Gnetum montanum | reverse complement strand
ATATGCCCGATATTCACAGCGTATACGCCCAGCGTACACAACCAGCGTACATGTCTCACAAGTGTGTTCAGCTTGTACGACTAATGTATACGCTCGGCATGCAATCCCCGAAGATGGCATGGAAATAGCACTACAGAGTAAGACTTGGTACAAGGCAGTAGCCATCAGCGTATACGCCCGGCGTATACACTCAGCATCCATAACGTATACGCCCAGCACATCCAGCGTATACGCCTAGAGTCTACGCCCACCTGATACAGCGTATACGCCCAGCAGATGTAACATGTTGTACACTTGTAAAGTTTATTCTTTCGCACTTGGTCAACGCACAACGTGTCATCCAACCCGAGTCTAATGTCAAAACCTGTATAAAAGCCCCAATTTTTCACTAGATCAAGGGGGGGTTGGAAAAATTTGGAGCAAACCAGAGAGAAGAGACGTTGAGAACCAGAGCAGAGAACCTTGTACATTGGACAACCCTGTACGCTGAGCATACAGCCTCTACACTGTGCCTACAGTGTGAACCAGCCCACAATCATCCCTGCATCCACCGGGGCTTTTCGTTCGCCTTATGTCAAAGACACAACTGCGTTAGACCGGTGCACTGTAACTCTCATTTTGAAATGCCATTATTACATTTCCTTCCTAAAATCTGTTACAGTTTGCATTGTTGCATGTATTTTGTTTACGCTCTTTTACGTTTACGCTCCGTTTGCATCAGTTACACTGTTTACACTCTGTTTTATGCCTGTTACGCCGTTCACGTATAACTTAGCGTATAGCGCCTTGGTGTACATTTGGGGAAATCCTTGCCTAATCCACATGTGGACTATCCAAGGGACTCTGCCTTCATTCATTCCAGCTCGTCCTCAGGCGAAGGTAGGGTCGTCTGTGCATGTCCGGTGATCCCCCGGTCTCTATTTCATTCCAGCCGGAGACCGACGATTTCGGACGGTGCAGAAATTGGCGCTAGGAGGGCCTCTGCCTAAAACTTACTATGCCTCAGAGCTCTCAGCATCTACGCTGTTGGGTATATGCAAACCTTACCTGTAAACTATCCAGCGTCTACACTGTTGAGCATCTACGTTGCTTCGTTTAAAACCTACCGTCTGCAAGTCTCCCAACGTCTACGCTGTCAACCATACACTGACTCTGTCTGCAAAATCCCCAACTTCTACGCTACCAAATATACGCTACATGCTTTACGCTGCAGACTTTGTCTACGCTGCACACACAACTTTGTTTACGCTGCTAATACACACGCTGCCCATGTTACGCTGTAGACCTTGTCTACGCTACACACAGAACTCTATTTACGCCACCGACATACACACAACTACTAAATTTACGCTGCACTCTCTACGCTGTATATCCCATCTATGCCATACACTAACCCTATACACGCCATACACTGACTCTGTCTACATCCTACGCCATAAACTCGTTTACATTGCCGTCGATATACACTACACTCTATACGCTGTAACCCTATTTACGCTGTACGCTGACGCTGTATACGCTGCTTAGTGTATACACTACACTTTACGTCGTAGATTCTCTACGTTGACACTATATGTCGTCTACCTATACGCTACATACGTATACATTGTCTACGCTGTCATTATACGTTGGTCGTTGAAGCGTATACGTTGTATGCTACCAACGTAGGTTTACGCTGCACTAAGTACATTGACTTCACATCTCTACATCGTGTCACATTCTCAACTGTTCATCATGAACACCACAAACACCACCGCTACAACCACCCAAGTCATAGACCTCATAAGCACCATAGCCATTCAACAGCTTGTGGTACAACCCACAGTGGGGCCTCGCCGGTCTCTTAGGTTGCAAGGGAGGAACCCATCATCCAACATCATAACCCAAGACTAGTACAAATTCATATGCGTGAAAATACAAGCTGGCCTAGCCATGGACCGAGCCGAAATAGAAGTTAAAAGTCAATACAAACTTTTCTACAGGGGGGGACAAGAGTTCATTCCTTCCTTGTACAATATCATCTCTCTTCTAGAGCCTTACTCTGAGCTCATCACACACCTCCTCCTATAAAGGAGTCAATCTTTAGATCAGCCTACAATAAATCCTTAACCGGAAGAGGAGGATGAGTTCGTTGCCCAATCTGAACATGAAGATTCCTACCATACGCTTAGTCCACAAATCTATGTCAACCCCATGTTTCATCCAGGCGTAGGGGAAATCACGTTCGTCCAACCCCTTAGATTCACCCAAGCGCAAATACCTTCGCCAGAAAAATCCGCACTTGTTCATGTTCCTCCTCCAAGCGACCCACAAATCAATACGCTCCCTCTCGCTATTCTTCCTGCTGCAACTGTAGGCCCATCCTCGCAAGTACCACCCCCTCACAATAACGTGGGAGAAACCTTCTCGCCCCGAGTGATCGGGATGCCACATGTGATACCGGCATCTACGTCCGCTCATTATATCCCCCACATCCAAACGCACGGAGCCCCTTCCACCGCTGTAACCCAACAAGTTTAGGGGGTTCCTACACAAAACACGATCGAGTAATGGGCAGCAATGGGTGCTCAATCACATCAACCCCCTCACTACAACATGCCACATCACACAATTCCACTATTCAATATCCCTCAAGGACAACCACAGCAACAACAACCCCTTGCTCACAACATGCCGCCCCTGATACCACCCACTATAAACATTTCACAAGTACAACCGCCAACTACACAGCTTTCAGCCTTCCAACCTGCCATTCAACAATCTAATTTGTACATTGTACCACATCCCCAAGCTACCACCTCACCTAGCACTCAAGATTGGGTAGATGTTAAAAAAATAACGCAGGAACTAACTGACGAGGTCAAAAGCCTCAAAATAGCTGCCGACGGAGAGTTGAAGGTAGTGGACTTTTACCACGATGACCCCATCAGCTCTTCTGTTCCACCCCTAACGTTACCCAAAGGTATATCATTGCCTACGCTAACTAAATATAACAGGGAAACAAACCCCAATGCTCACCTTATAACATTTAAATTAGAATGCACATTGCTCCAGGCGTGGCCACATGCCATTTTGCGAGTGTTCCCTATGTCCCTCGCAGGGAGAGAACTTGATTGGTATCGGGCCTTGCCGAGAAACTCAATATTTTCTCTAGAGGAGTTGTTACATCAATTCATTACCAAGTTCAAGTATAACTTGAAACCTGAAGTGATACTTAACAACCTTATACAAGTTAAACAAGGACCTCTGGAGCTCATACAAAAATTCATCCAAAGGTGGAGTGTTGTTCTCAATGAGCTACACTTGCCGATCCCACAGACATATCTGCTCACTATTCTAAAGGGGGCTGTTAATGACTTTTTCAAATCCAAGTTATATTATCTCAATGCACGTAACCTTAATCAAGCCTTTGTACAGACTAAAAATATAGAGGAGGCGGCCCAAAATAGCCATGATCCTATGTATTTAGCCTTCAAAAATCAACACAGTAAGAAAGATAAAGAAAAGGCTAAAACAACTATAGCGGCAATAGCGGAAATGCAACAAGCAAATGTGGCACAACAAAACAAACCGTCGATGGCCCCTACTAATTATACTAAACCTACTCCCGCGACTGCACCAGAATCATCCTCATCACAGAACCCAACATCAAACCGTATGAGAAATTTTGAGAGGAAAGAACCCTCCCAATATATGCCACTGCCTATGAAGCCATCCCAGCTATTCGACCAGCTCCTGAAAGCTGGATTAATGAAACACAAACAGTTATCCCCGGCTGCTATCTAGAGACATGATCGGTTCTTTCAACTGGTTCAAAACCCAAGCTTAGCAATGCTGGATGAGCCCCTAATACCCAAAGGTTTTAGGATGGACCGCTTCTATGAGTATCACCAATGTAATGGGCATGGCACGGATTACTGTTTCACCCTGAAGCAAGACATCCAATGAATGATTGACGGAGGTCAAATCACTTTCGATGAGGCCAACCCCGTCCAACCGAAAAACCAGGCCATGGGTGTGTATAAAGACCCTCTGAATACCAAAGAGGCACCATACATTATTAACACAATCTACCTAGATAACGAACCTGAAACGCCGATCATTAACACCATCTACTCTGACCATGAACAACAAACGTCTAACAAGCCATTTGTAGTACGTATTCCTCCCATTGCATCAACATCCATACCTCAATCATCATATGCCCCTCATCAGCCATATGTTGTCCACGTACCCCCCACTGTAGCAACTTCTAACACCCAGACACGTGAAAAATCATATGTGGTGCGCGTACCTCCCACCGCTACTACCACCAACTCACAAACATCTTCCATTCGGTCTTCCCCTTACGTAGTCCGTGTACCACCTCTCGTTGTAACAGCGGAGGTCCAACCTCCACCTAAACCAACCCCATACGTTGTTAGGACACTCGAAAGTCCTGATGATCACCAATCCTCCACCTCGCAAACGTAAAGTAAACCCAGTCCTTATGTCATCAGGGTGCCCAGCCAGCCTGATGCTCATCCCCATGCGACCATCCAAATGCAACCTTGCCTAACTCCATATGTAGTACGAATCCCAAGGCAACCCAAGTCTCTAAAACCAACTCCACCCCCACACCACACACAAGAACGCTTAGCGGATAAGCTTACGCATGAACGTTTGAAGAAGGAGCGTCAATAGCTAGTCGTAGGACCTCCCAAACCTACTCCGCTAAACGCAATACCCATGACACCACCTAATAATCAACCAAACACAGGCCATGAGGGTGAACCATCCAGAAAACATGATACGTCTAAAAAAATGACTCCGGGCAAAAACGACAAACCAACGACGCACGAAATAAAACTATTGGGCCCAATGGACCAAGTCACCGCTGATAAACATGTGCCCAACAGTAGAGACTTAGCAACAGCCCTAACATAAGTCACGCAAGCACTCAAACAAAAGAATACTTCATTAAGCTTATATGACTTGGTTTTAACATCTCAAACACATCGTGAAGCTTTGGTGCGCATGCTAACATCCATCCAGTAAGCGAGGACTTGCCTCCGAATGAACCTTCGATTCATGCGGTAATGTACTTGCCCCAAGGGTTAACTTCCAAACCATTAAGTTTCCACAACGATAACATTAAGGTGGATAAGAAAATAGGGGAGATAACAATAGCCCCTATGTTCATAACAATATGCGTAAACCAATTCAAGATACATAGGGTCCATGTTGATGATGGAGCTGCCACAAACGTAGTACCATATCCCATCGTCGAACAACTCGAGCTTATAGAGCTAATCAAACCAACTGCCACCACATGCTTGAAATCATTCAACGGGTTGCGCGTGATAGTTAAAGGCACCATGACCTTAGACTTCATAGCAGGGGATCAATTCCCCACATCTGCTGACTTCGTAGTAATCGATGAAATGCCAGGATTCAACATAATATTAGGAAGGCCCTGGTTAGCCCAACTGAAAGCAGTCTCATCCCCTATATACCAAGAGATTCATTTGCCTTATGAAGGTGGTGAAATCATCATACACGAGGAGGTTGCTACACCCATCATTTCATCGTACATAGACACAGACCAAGGTTCAGAGGTTAAGCTCGAAGAGCTTAGACAACATGACATAAATGAACAACAACCGGTAAGCGATAATCCTTTAAACACAGAAGAAAATCCACCCAAAATAGAAATACCCGGGCCTGACATTGTACATACGCAATCTCACTTAGAAACCACAATTAACACAGAAACCATGATACATGTAGAAGCGCAAGAAAACACTAACGTAGAAATGATCCCATCAGACGTTCCTTGGGCTGAATTACCATTCAACGTAATTAGCGAAGGGGACGCTAAATATAGAATCATACCCGCTAACTCTACTCCTAATGTTAAAATGCAAAAAGTCAAAAAATTATTAAACTGATAAATAACAAAAATAAACTTGTCCGAAATGACGTTAAACTACAACTAGTCCGGGATGATGTTAAACTATCATGTCCACAACGACATAAAACTAGCCACGATCAGAAATGGTCGGTCAACCGAGAAATCCACCCGTGTCATTCAAAATGTCCCTTGTTTACGATTGGGGCCCGAAATGGCCTTAAACTAGTGCGAATCTGGCCCGAAATGGCCTTAAACTAGATCATACACTTATACTTTGTTTTCCTCTTTCATTTATCATTATACTCCAATTTATAATTACATCCGCGCATTACACTTAAACTTCAAAAACAAACCAAAACATTTTACATTGCTGTGTCGTGTTTGCAATTAAACTCAAAATCAACAAAAAATTTTTATACATGAAATGATATACAAGTACAAGAGTTAACTAGTTTCATTCATCTCAATTTACAATTCCCGTATAAATTTGAGTCAAAAACAAAAAACTAAACATCTGGTATGGGAGGGTCACCCCCTTTAGACCCGCTAGCATCATGAGCCCCTGCTCCATTGGGGCCAGCTTCGTGGACATCGTTACCACCTTGATCTTGAAAATGCCAAAAGAGATAATCAATGTAAGAATAAGAGAAAGACAAACTTTCAAACATTATGCAGTGAACGAATTTCATGATAACAAAATGCTTACCGTAGGGGATCCCCCCTAAGAAAAATTCCAGTTGGCGAAGGATTTCCTCTTCTGAGACACTGGTCCAATCAGTCCCATCAAGGCCTAGGTCGACATTTGCCAAGGCCTTCCCCTTGTCAACAGCTGACCAGGTAGGACGTTTTAAAGGGAATTCCCCCACTGACACCTCCCCAGAAGCAGTTGTAATCACCCTTGTAGGTGATTCCATCTCAACAGTTGTGTTTTGAGCAAAGGTATCAAAAGCCGAGCACAGACCCAATCCCTCCACAAACATTTCAAGTTGATGCTTTTCAATGGATACTTCCTTTAACGATTTCTTGTAATGATGTTTGTGGTTCTTTTCATCCTGACCCCATTTTCATACCTTGGAAGCGAAAGCTTTTCAATCTTGACACTTGAGGTTTAGTAGATCTATTTGGGCCTTACGCTCCGCTAGTCTCCGTGTCAGTGACGCGTGGTGATTGAGTAGGTTCCAGTATCTAGTATACATGACCTCAGAAGTCCACCAAGAGCGATCACCACTTAGTTTAGTAGAGGCGAACTCATATCAAGCCTTGAGATTGTCACGCTGAACTGACAACTCGGAAACTTCCTTCTCCTTTGTTTGAATCTGCAACCACAACTATTCGACGGAACGCCTACAGGTCCACAGCGACTTGGCGTTGTGAACGAGACCTTCCGCTACATCTTCATAAACAAGCCTTGGCACCTGCTCGACTTCTGGCGATAGTGTGGGTAAACTCTCTATGCTAATTGTCTCAGAAGGATCCCACCTCAGTTTGGCACCTACGCACACGAAAAGAACAAACGCTAAAATGACAAAAACAGGGTGTGAAACTCTAAAGCAGCAAATAATTCGAAACATTTATACCTATCTCAGGGTGGGCTTCCTGAATTCGTTCAACAAATTCCTCAGTGATGCCAGCCACAAAATCCATCTTACTTGGCATTTCAGTCCAAGTAAATGGCCCACGAGTGCGGGACGGACTAACCTCCACGGTCCTTTCAAGGGGAACTGTTTTCATGGGTACGTCCAGCCACATCGTCCTGGTTTCGCTGTCTTCGTCTGGAAGAGATGAAAACACAAAAGTAAAATACCATGGAAACAATAGCTAACGAAGCAACATAAAATAAAATAAAAGAAAACATACCGTGTTCTTTGTCCCCTTCTAGGGGATCGCCTAAGTCCAGCTTTCCCTTAAGAAAGCTGCTGAACATTTCATCGACACCACCCTAGTCATCCACCAGCTCAGTTTCTGTGGTGTCTTCCCTCAACTCTTCTGTCCCTCCCACCTCATCTTTGCCCATGTATTCCTCCTCAGTATTTAGCTCCATGTTAGCCTCCTCCTCTTCAGTGATAGTCTCTAATTCTTGCCTCCTCATTTCTCGAATCAAGTCTAAAAGCATCATTAGCATGTAAGTGGTCAAAGTAAAAATTATGGATAAGACGAAAACGATAAAGCCACAAGTTTACTAAGTTTACTTACCTCAGGCAAGCATCTTGAATCGTATGCACTTAACCCGTGGCTTATCCACATTTGAGGCCTCCTCGGTTGAGCATTCGCGCTTTGTTAGCTTCGACTTGGCCTTGCCAACGGTCTCTTTGATGACCCATTCTACTCTTTTTGCAGTATAAGGCACGTCGTCTGGCTCCAATCCCAAACTGTCACATGTGTGGATTGAGGTACCAGATGACCCCCCTGTTGTGATAGATACGGACTCATCAATGCCTTCAGGAGCATCTTGGGACTCGGCAGTTTCAAATAAGTGGTTGATCCACAGACGAGATAGTTGACCACGATCCCGCAAAACATACTTGTTGTCCGCACGAACCACTAGAAACTCGGCTAAGAGGCGAAGATAACCAGCAAAGAATGCAAAGGTAAAGTGAGACTGTGCCTCGACATTCAAGCACAATCGCACTATCTCTTTGTCAAGGCCCGACAACAAAAATTGGGCCCAGTTATAATGCATGTTGGTTTCTAGGACGGTTCACATAATATGTACAGCTTCGACCCCAAGACTCCACACCTGGGAAAGGAATTTAGGGAATACCCGTGCCCTAAATAGGGGATATAGTTCATTCACCTCCTCAACCTTTGATTTCCCCTGCATAGGAAATCCCTTGGCACCCTTGGCAACACCTAACCAGTCCTCTAATTCATGAACTGTATGGAGCTCTTTATGAGCCCTGTCTAAAACTACATTTATACCATCCATCAGTACACCAAATAGGTTCGAAAAGAATTCAGGTGATAGATGGAAAACTATCTTAACACCCTTAATCCGGGTGCTGTAGTAAGAGACAGACTTATTGAAGGAATCCACGATCCCAATCATTTCTGCTATTGACACATCAGGGCTCGGGGTCGTAAAGAGCTCCATGAGGCCGACATCATCTAAACAATGAACAATGGATGGCGAGGCATGAATGTGCAACCATTTTTGAGCCTTACTGACCTCCCTAAACTTCATAGATAGGGTAGTCTCCATTCGTCCGCTTGTGACAGGGTCTCCACCAGGAGGGACATCAACTGTAAATACAATTCGAAATCATCATATCAGTATAATCCTCGGCAGTTGAACAAACACGTTAGCACATCTAGAAAATACTTTCACTTACCTTCAGTAGTGGACTTAGAGGAGCTACCCAAGTCAGAGTCACGAGGAAAGATTGGTCCCTTATGCGACCAATCCCCATGCAACCATCCACGAGCTTTGCACAGTGCAAACGCTCTAGAGAATCGTTTGTGAAAGTGGACGATATCACCCTTCGTTTAAGCTAAAACAGCTCCACGAAGGGTGGGACCCGCCATAAATGTCTCTAGAGCGGTGCGAGCTAGAGCAAGCCCATCATCCTCAATGCATGTTCCATCTGGGTTGACTCGGGGCCTGCAAAAGAACGTTTGTCAAAATAGAAGCAAATGCCAAACGACATAAAAAATAGAAACAACAAGCTTAAAAGATCCTACCTATCCACCCGGTACATGGTGCCAAGAGGATTTTGGAACAACGTGTGTGCACGCGTAGCTAAAAACAAGGTGTTGTTGAGATAGTCCTGCCCTCTCGGCAATTGGGCCCACACGCATGCTAATGGGCATGTAGAACTGGGCCCACTAGAAGAACCGTCCTCAGTTACAAGTGGCCCCTTGTCGATGTCTTCCATGAAGACCATGGCACCCTTCGCGACTCCCGGTAGCATGGCCTCAAGCATGCGCCGTGCCACCAGTTCATTTAGGTGCAACCAGATAACCACTTTGAACCTGTCCAGCATGAAGGCTAGGAATTCACACGCCCCTTCTCTGAACCAGACCCCATTGTTGTTAACAGTTAGATTCGGGGTAGGTTCATCAGCCTCAATGGGGCCAAACCATGTCAGTACCCCAACTAGCTCAACAACCAGGAGAAAAGGTTCAGTGTCCTTGCAAGCAACCAAAATGCCACCGTAAATCAACCATGAAAATGACACGAAAAGTAAAATTTCACATTGTAGGCCGACACTTGGAAAAATTATTAACTGTTTACACTTGACATATATGCTGTCAAAACTGTTTACGCTCGGTGTATACGCTGTCAAAAATTTTTACGCTCGGTGTATACACTGGGTGTATACGTTGTCAAAACTGTTCATGCTGTGAAAACAATTCTCGTCATGAAAAAAGGTCTACGTTATACATCGCTTGAAAAAGAACAAACTATTCATGCGCAGCGTATACGCTGTGAAAATTCTCAGCGTATACGCCATAAAACCCTTCAGTGTATACGCTATGTAAACAGTTTGTGCTGAACACTGTGTAAACAGTCTATGCTAGACGCCGTAAACAAACAGTCAGCGTATATGGTGATAAAATCGTCTACGCTTCATGCTAGAAATTTGTTTATGCTATGCATTAACAAAAACTAATTACACTACAAACCCTCCATGCTGTGAACTTACGCTCAGCATATAGAAATCCTCTACGCTATCTGTCTACGCTAACTATCTACTCCAGGCGTATATGCCGAAACCCTCTACGCTGACTGTCTATGCTAAGAAACTTGTACAGATGAAAATAACTAACAAAGGTAGGATCATAGCCTACCTGTGTGACGATCCAGGCCATGATGGAATCCTCGGCCTGGGCAGACACTGCAGCATGGCCTTGCTCTCCTTCGTGAAGGTCAGGTCAAGTCCCTTCCTCCCCTGGGCTTCCACTTCCTTGCCTTTGTCCATCTCAGCGTCCTCTACACTAGGATTGACAGGTTTACGCTGAGGGTTGAAACCATTTATGCCTACGCTAAGCTTCTATGCTGAGTTTCTATGCTGAGTTGGGATGTCTATGCTGACACTTCGACCTCTACGCTCCGCGTTTACACCAAGGTTTGGCCGTTTACGCTTACACTCGGGGTTTGGTTGCTTACGCTTATGCTAAGGGTTCAGTCGCTTACGCTTACGCCGGATTGTCTATGCTTATGCTCAAGATTACGCTTACAATTCAACGTAGTAACAAATGACGTCTCCCCCTTTATATAGCGCTCTGCCGCTGCTGCCACCACCACCTTCCGGTTTGCTTCTTTTTGCTCTTTTTTACTCATTTTAATCAAAATTTTCTAAAAAAAATAAAAAATAAAAATATATATATATATTTAAAACAAAACGAATATTACTACATCCCAGTTTCCTTGTAAAACCCAACTTCATGTGTTCACACTGAACATTCTAGCGCAAACATTATACGGCCCAGTATGGCCTTAAACTGCCAAGTCGGCCTGGTATGGCCTTAAATTGCCATATACAAACCCCCTACGGCCCGGTAAGGCCTTAACCTGCCACCTGTGGATCACATTTGGCCCGGTAGTGTGTTAAACTGCCACCCACGGCCTGGTAAGGCCCTAAACTGCCATGCATTCTGGTGTGACGATAAATCACCATCATGCATGTACACACAATTTAAGTTGCCAAAGAACATGGAACAATACCCATTAGCTCATTCTGCTCTCTGTTTATTGACAGGAGCAAGCTTGATGGATTGCCAGCATTTAGCCACACTGTTAATCATTGATGGACCATATGGCAAAATTGCAAGGGACATCGACATAAATCTCATCCACTTAAGTTTATCAACGGACGATGCAGTCATAGCCTCAACACAGCAAATGGTAGATAACTATAAAGGTATGACAAAGCCCCTTGACATAGAAGTTGAAAACATCACTAAAGACCCGTTGACTGAAACCCCCATCGCTATGCCCAATGGAGAAATTAAAATATTAAAACTAAGTACATTACTGCAACCTCAACTAGCCAAAGACATAGAAAATGTGCTTAGGGACAACATAAAAGAATTCGCTTGGTCTTACACTGACATGCCCAGGGTAGATCCTCGAATCGTCCAGCACAACATTATCCTTGACCCAAAATTGAGGCCAGTGAAGCAAAAAGCACGAAAGGTTAAACCCGAGGTGGCATTGGCAGTCCGTAATGAGATCACCAAACTTTATTAGGCTGGTTTCATTCAGGCAGTCGATTACACCGAGTGGGTATCCAACATGTTCATTGTCCCGAAGAAGAATAGAAGCATTTGCTTATGCATTGACTTCCGGGATCTAAATGTCGCAACAATAAAAGATGATTTTCCCCTACCCAGCATCGATCAACTTGTTGACTTGACCGCTAGGCACGCCCTATTATCTTTTATGGATGGCTTCTCGAGATACAATCAGATACGTATTAACCCGGAACATTAGCTCTAGACTACCTTTATGACACCATGGGGAACCTTTTGTTATACAATGATGCCCTTCGGTCTCAAGAACGCTGGGGCCACATATCAAAGGGCGATGACATTCATTTTTAGTGACTACATGTTACACTCGCTCAACGATTACGTGGACGACATTGTGGTTAAATCAAAGACATCTGAACAACATGTACAGGATCTTGACTTAGTACTAAAATGTTGTTTAAAATATGAACTGAGACTTAACCCAAAGAAATGCGTCTTCGGCATCAAAACAAGCAAAATTCTTGGATTCAGAGCCTCGGAAGCAGGGATACGAGTAGACCCCGATAAAGTTAAGGCCATAACAAACTTAAAACTACCTAGCAACCTTACTGAACTTCGAGGTCTACAAGGTAGATTATAGTTCATTAGATGTTTCATAGAAAAACTAACAGACAAATTAAAGCCTATGAATCACTTGTTGTGCAAGAACATCCATTTTGAATGGACTCCACAGTGCCAAGAAGCATTTGATCATATTAAAACGGCACTTGCCCGACTGCCCACAGTTTATCCACCTTGAAACGATAAACTGTTTTACATCTACCTCGCCACTTCGGATTCGTCAATCGCATCTATGCTTTGCTAGAAACAAGGTGATGGAACCGAAGTCCCTGTCTATTACTTAAACCATGCATTAGTTGCCCACGAGAAAAATTATAACGAGGTGGAGAAGTCATGTTTAGCTTTGGTCTTTTCTTTAAAGAAATGGCGACATTACCTCTTCCAGAACCAAGTTAACATAATTTGCAAGGATAATGTGCTCAGAGCCATCACAGGAAACATTTACGAAACAAGTCGGATAGCCCATTGGAAAGCCATGATAGCTAAGTTTGACCTGCACTACATAGTGCAATCATCAGTTAAGGGTCAAGCCATAGCAAATCAAATGACCACGTCACCAACGCATGATCGATCGATAATAGAGCTAGAATTCCCGGATGAAAACGTAAGTGCAATAGACATAGTGCCCAATGACTACGATGCCATTCTAAACTTTGATGGAGCATCCACCTCTCGAGGGGGAAGTGCTACTGCTGTCATCACCTATCCCTCCAGGGAGATCAAATCCTTTGCTTACCGTTTCAATTTTCGTTATACCAACAACATAGCAGAGTACAAAGGTCTCCTTAGAGGTCTCACGGCAGCACTGGCTTCAGACATCACACGGCTTGTGGTCAGAGGAGACTCACAACTAGTCTTAAACCAAGTCACAGATATTTATACATGCAAAGCACAACATTTACAATCATACTATGACTTGGAAAAACACTTAATGAGGCGATTCGAAAAAATCGATGTCCAACACGTCTCTAGAAACGACAATACCATCGCAGACGCACTAGCCACATTAGTGCTAAACATATCACCTGACATGTTCCATATATTACCAAGCTCCATAATCAGTTGTGTCGAACCAATAACCGATACCCTTGACGCGTTGCTAATTGCATCCGTTAGTACAACACACGCGATAGAATGGTATGACGACATAAAAGAGTACCTTTTACGCGGTGAAACACTACAACACTTAATGAATGCACAAAAAGACGCGGTACGAAAACGTTCTAGGAAATATACACTGGTAGGAGACATGTTGTGTCATCGATCCTACGAAGGCATATTGCTAACGTGCGTTAGTAGTACTAATGCCCAAACCATTGTTGAACAAGTACATGACGAACTATGCGGAGGACATATCGCACCAAAAGAAATGGCAACAAAGATTAGATGCTTAGGCTACTATTGGCCACACATGGAGTATGACTGTCTTTCCAAGGCTAAAACATGCAGTACCTGTCAAAGACACAGTAATCTAATCCATGTTCCACCAAATGAGTTGCATACGACGCAAATCACATGGCTCTTTCAAAAGTGGGGGTTGGACCTTATCGGCCCAATAACACCCTCATCTTCTACATGGCATAGTTTCATCATAACCACAACAGAATATTTCACGAAGTGGATAGAAGCTGTTCCTCTTCGAAAGACTACATCTAAACATGTGTGCAATTTCATTCTCGAAAACATTGTAACCCGTTTTTTCATTCCCATGACAATCATCACTGACAACAGGCCACAATTTAGCAGTGCCGAAACCCAAACCTTTTATGAAAGTCTGGGGATGAAACACTTATTTTCATCCCCTTACTACACTCAGAGCAATGGGCAAGTAGAGGCAACAAAAAAAACCATAATTACAATACTTAAAAAGATGCTTACCCAAAGCAAGCAGAGGTGGCACGAGCAATTGGTATACACATTGTGGGCATACCGTACTACACACTGGACTTCAACAGGTAAAATGCCATATAGTCTTGTTTATGGTTCAGAAGCTGTCTTACCTCTGGAGTTACAGGTACCGTCTCTAAGGATCACACTTTCCGGACTCCTCGACGAAGGGTAAAACAATTACCTGCACATCATCGACCTGAACTTGGTAGAGGAGGAATGCATACATGCACTCAATCAGATCAAATGGTACAAAAAATAGCAACGGTAATGCCATCGGCATGATGTTCATAAATGCCCCATCAAAGAAGGCGACCTTGTACTTAAGGCCGTTTGGGAACACCCGGACAAATTCTCAGCCAAATGGGAAGGGCCTTACTTGGTCACTAAAGCATACGATAACGGAGCATTCAAGTTAGCTAATATGGAAGGGCATGAGCTTGCAAATCCAACCAATCACTCATTCCTAAAGCCATTCCACATCTGAACATAGTCAAGTACGTGTGAGTCCTGGCGTCACGACTATAAACTGATACCACAGCTCGTCCTGGAATCATGACGGTAAATTGATACCATAGAACAGTCCTAGATTATGACTTAAAACTGATACCATAGCCTATCCTAGCATCATGATGATAAACTGATACCACAAAGTGTCCGTAATGACGATAAACTAGCACCCGTCCGGCACGACAGTAAACTGCCACAATCGCACTCGTCAGAGTCCGCTAAGACTATAAACTAGTTTGCCTTTTCACGGTCAGCTAAGACTAGAAACTGGCAATGTACCATCCAGCACGATGCTAAATGGGAAATGTCCAACGGGTCATGACATAAAACTAACCCATGATAGTCCGCTAAGACTATAAACTGGCAAGTTCATCTCTGGTTCCTCAATCCGTGGCCACATTCAAACTTCATCAGAATCACTGCATCGCTCACCATCAGACGATCCTACCAACATCGTTGCCATTCATATACAGTGCTTGAAATTTCTTCTAGTGCCTTTGTTCAATCAGTAGCTATTTAAGTCTAAGCTCGCTTATTCACTCATGGTTTTCTTGTCTTCTTGGAGTTGTGTTTGTAGGATGACACTCAGAAGTGTTTGTATAGGAATGCATTTCGTCATAAGTAGCAAGGTGAGATGTTGTTCACAGCCCACATGGCAAGACTAAATCAAGCCATTCACTAGTACATCCCCATTTCCCGGTACATTTCCTATCTATTCATCAACATACTCTACTCAGCCACGTCTCTGATACACCCAGTACACCCCAAACTTTGAGCATGTTGTTGCGTACTGTAACACTTTGAAGTAGTTGCAACACATAATATAGCACTTTAGCATGAGTATAAGATCAAAACAAAGCTTTTTCCAAAGAAAAAGGACCCTTGGCACTTGCCATACAAGCCCTAGGTGGGAAGGCAGTTGTCTTGGAAGCAAATACTCATCTCAAAAATAATCGAGTGACATCCCGTTGCATGGTTTTGGCTCTCCGCCAATAGGCTTCCCCCTAAAACGTTAAAAAAGGGCCATGTTCCTCCAACGAATGCAACACATCATCACGTGGATTTGGTCTTGCCAACAAGTCCTCTTGGACACTAACCAAGAGTCTTGTTCCACCAAAGGATGCATATCGCATGTCTTGATTCCGAGTCTGCTAAATAATGGCTATTGACAAGGATTAGCATGATACACACCAGAGCATCAGCTCTACCAAACAAAATCCCTTGATCAGTTACCAGTCCCCACAATCCCCATTTTCCCTACTAGCTACAGATTTCACCTTCCCAATCCTATGTACTACGGAACATAGTGCGATGATGTCTAGTTAGATGGAAAAGGAGAAAGTCTTTATTGAGTTGCTTGTGGTGTTTTACACTTCTTTGTCGACGCTTCTCTGGTCGATTCCTCCAAGCATCAACAAAGAGGGGCCAATTAAACACCACAAAATTTCAAGCTTAGTACTTGTCCAGCAAGAATCAGGCTAAGTCATGACATGCCTCACCATGACTAAAAGCTTAACGGCCCCGCAGGTCCCTGGGAC
>MNCI01025219.1:0-48701 GCA_015680685.1 Gnetum montanum | reverse complement strand
AGGGACTTACTCAATCAGTAAATTGATGAATATTATAGATATTCCGCGAAATAATTTGATTCGATGAATCGTAAAAGGAGTAGAAAACGATGTAGATAAATTGGAATAATGACAATGTCAACACGACAAGAAGGATCAGGTTTAAGAAAATGCGCAATTCCAAGATCTGTACTTTGACCCGAAAACTAAGTATATTGTGTACAAAGTTCTAATGGAAAACACTGCTTATCTTGTGCGAAGTATACACAAAATAACAAGAAAACTGTTCAACAAGGAGTACAGAATGGAGTTCAATCTACCTCGTAAGCCAAAGATGGGATGCAAGGAAGTTCAAGCCTGAATGTCTCTCGATCAACTATTTCTGATCAATAGATCTTGCCAACCGCACCAGATGATCTCTCGATCTCTAATCTGCTCCTTTTGCCTTTGGTAGTCTCTGCTCAAAACTGCCAATGATAGCCAATGGAGAGAACTGTATCTTCGCCAAAGGACTAATCACTCCTGCTGGCAATGCTCAAGCAAATGTCTCTGTCTCTGCTAAAAGATGATGCTGCCAAAAGTCCAAGATCCTTCGTGATTCCTTTGTCAACTGGAGTATTTATAGGTTCGGTAGTACGTGGAGAAGGCATGACCTTGGTGACACGTGTCTCGAACTTTCAAAATACTGTTGACTTGTCCAATTGCATGTTGAAATTGGCTATGTCACGTCACATTTCTGGGAGAAGGGGCGAAGTATGCTGTCAACCACTTTTGCCAAAGTCGCCTCGTGATTACGCACAATACGCGCATCAGCGTATTGTCCGTGTGGATATCAGGTGTGTGTCTGGTATTGTCCTAGCCGGTCTTAGGCTGCATTACGCTCGTTTGCGTTGCGTCACATGGCAGAGCGTAATAAAACATGAAAATAGTTCATTCAAGCTATTTTACGCTCATTTACACCGCAAAGCGTAATAGAGCGTAAGATGGTCAAATTTACAATAAATTTACGCTTGCCTACGCTGCGTAGCGTAATGAGCGTAAAGCGACCAATCTGCAAAAAGGAAGAAGTCAATCTGCTATGCTTCCTTCAACTCTGACTTTGACTTTCTTGAAGCTCGTTACGCTGCTTTGCGTAATAGAGCGTAAACTCGGCCCTGAGCAAAAGACTTAGCCAAATATGTGACAGGTCGCATATTACGCTGCTTAGGCTTTAAGCTTCATCAAATCCACCGAAGTAAGTTACCTTCTGATATTAGGCTATGCTAAGTAGAGTTACGCTAAGCGACACTATGCTATTTTGCGTAATGTAGCGTAAAGAAAGAAAACACAGTAAGATTGAAATCTGTAAGGAACTTGGAGACTTGATGCTGCACGCCTCTTTGCCCTACTCTGTCTTCTGGATTTCTGTCACGAACCTTCACCTAAATCGTGAATCTTCGCCTGAGGGTGATTCACAATTTCTATGGTGTTTCAATGGCCCCTTTTTGTTGACGTTTAGAGGGCTTGCCCGAAAGACGTTGACAAAGAATACGAAACACCAGATAGGTAAAAGTACCAACAATGTTCATCAATGGTTACTCAAGTGTCGCCCTTTCAAAGCAGAAGTGTAGAAATGAGGGAAATGGGAGTTAAAATGGTATGGTAGGAAATTCTTATAGAGGTGAGGGGAAAGAGGTTCGGGGAAGAATCAAGTGAGGTTTGGGGAAGACGCAAATGTGTGAATATAGTTTTTTCACGCATAAGCACTTAGGCTTTCTCCTGCAATTGCATTTTCATGGAGTTATGCCATCATTTTGTAGATGAAGGGGCTTGCATAGACAAATTGTGTTGCACTTGCACGGCCTGGATGAGTTGTATTTCATCCATTTTGCTGACCCCCCCCTTTTTTTCTGCGTCCACTAGGCAAGTTGCGTTACGCCAGTTCATGGACTTGATTGTAATGCAGATGCAGAAAGCGTTTCACATTTTTCATGAGGGAAAAAATGGAATGGCTAAGGAGGGGAACAGGAGCAAGAGGTAGGATTATGAAGAAAATAGGGATGCACTCCTGAGTGGACAGGCTAACCTAGGCGACCATCTCAAAACATTGTCTGTATTTCACCAGTCAGATGAATGCACCTTTGAACGAAATCTTCGTAACAAGTAACCTGTAACCAAAGAAGAAAATAGAGGGCACCATTGCTTTGTCGAATTACCGGGGAGGTTGTTGAAACAAGTACCATTTAGGGAGAGATAGAGTGAGTGAGCCATGAAGGAGGAACTATAGCACGAGGCCAGGGTCTTCACCGTTGACGCTTGGCCTAGCATATCGCCGCCAAAGATTATCAGACTCATCGCACCTGACTGGTTACGTAAAGAACCAGCTAGGTGAATCTGTGAAGCTAGAGCCTGATAGTGATGATGAGCGGAGATCCCCAAGGTCGTTTTTGATGAGAACTCCTTTGGGGCTTCGGTCGGTGAAACTAAACTCTCAGAGGTGCCACCGCTACAGTGGGGGCAGTGGTGACATCTTTGAGGGGTCAGTAGTATTCCTTTCAGCACATCCGAGGAATTAGCAGAATGCCTGTGAGGTCGCGATGTTGGGATTGTCCGAACATCCCATCCCATTTGTTTTGCAGCTGCACAGAGACGATTACACTTCCTTGATTTGCATGATGGCAGTCTGTAGGTCCCAATTTTAAGTCCTGGTAGATTGTCGTTGCTAGTTTTAAGTCTCATTAGACCATGGTCCTAGTTTAAAGTCTGGGCAGACCGAAAAATACTAGTTTTACATCGTAGTGGATGGTGGTAGAGCTGATTTATGGTCTCAGTAGACCATGCTGTGGATGTCAGTTTCATGTCGTAACCTAGGGACAGATCTATACTGGTTTCACGTCTTAGTAGACGGATACCTACCTGTGCCAATTTTATGTCCTGGCGGACAATCGGTGCCAGTTTAGCGTCGTGGCAGAAGCGTGCAGGAAATACCAGTTTTACGTCTTGGCGGACCTGTACAACACTACCAGTTTTACGTCGTAGCGGACAGTTACAACTTGCTAGTTTTATGTAGTGGCGGATGATTGTTGCTAGTTTAGCATCGTTGCGGACGTGTGCAAGCAATGCCAGTTTTATGTCATAGCGGACAATCAGTGCTAGTTTAGCGTCATGGCGGATGCATGAGGAGAGTGCCAGTTTTATGTCGTAGCGGACGATTGTTGCCAGTTTAGCATCGTAGCAGACGATTATTGCCATGCTTGATGTTAACACTGGATATGCAGTTAAATGTAGTACTGCTTCAGATATATATGATTCATGGGATTTGGTCACTCATTGCCATTGATATCTGCTAGCTTGAATGCATCGTTGCCATACACATCAGCTACCAAGAAAGGGCCTTCCCAGTTTGCAGAGAACTTGCCTACTAGTTCGCGAATGGCCTTGAGAACCAAATCTCCCTTCTTGATAGGACGTTGTTGAAGATTATGATGGTGCTTCTGCCTTTGCTTATCTTGATACTTTTCGATGGTATCAAGTGTCTATATTCGCTTCTCCTCTACTGAATCCAAATCCATGATCTGAGACTTGGTGTGTTGAGCCTCATTTATAATTATGGAGAGGACCATTTGCAAAGAAGGAACTTGTAATTCGAGGGGCAACATCGCCTCGGATCCATAGACTAGGCTATAGGGCATACTGTCTGTAGCTGTTTTGCATGTGGTACGATACGCCCATAGCACATAGAGGATCTTTTCATGCCACCGTCTCTTGTTGCTGTCGAGCATTTTCTTGAGTAAGTTGATAATGACCTTGTTTGTCGCTTTAGCTTGACCATTCGCTTGCGGGTAATAAGGCGAGGAAAAATATTGTTTGATGCCAAGATTGTCACAAAAGGATTTGGTTTCCAAACTGCTAAACTGTGGCCCATTGTCGGTCACTATAGTCATCAGAAGGCCAAATCTGGTTACGATGTTATCTAGAATGAAGTGACAGATCTATTGCGACGTGATCTTTCGCAAAGGGATGGCTTCCACCCACTTCGTGAAGTACTCGGTGGTGGTGATTATGAAGCTATGACCTGCGGAAGATTTTGGTGGGCCCTATAATGTCTAATCCCCATCGTTGAAAGGGCCATGTTATCTGAGTCGTGTGTAGTTCTGTAGGTGACACGTGTATAAGGTTCACGTAATGTTGACACGTGTCGCATGTTTTGACCTTTGTAAGATAATATTTTTCCATGTACGGCCAATAATACCCTAAGTGATGGATTTTAGAGGCCATGGCTCGTGGCGCTACGTGTCCTCCGCATAATCCCTCGTGGACTTCGCTGACTATACATTGCGCCTAGTCTTTGTTAGCGCAAGTAAGTAGTAATCCATCAAAAGAGTGTCTACAGAGGGTACTATCTCCTATGATGACGTACTGCCTAGCTCGCTTGCGAATCACATCTTTCTACATGCGTGTTAGTTCGTGCGGTGGTTTGCCATGCAAGAGGTAAGTTTTAATGTTTTCATACCACTCTGGCGCTCTATCCTCGAGCAATGAAGATATTTGCGCTGCCTGAATGATAGGACCTATACAATCTGTTATTAAAGTGGGACAAGTGTCAAATAGGTGCAACAGTACATTTAAAGCTAATGTAGCCAGTGCATCGGCTAGTGTGTCATCGTTTTGGGACACGTGTTGGGCATCGATTGTTGTGAACTGCTTCAGAAGATCTTTAGCCATATCGCAGTAGGCCTATAAATGTACAGCCTTGCAGGCATAGACTCCTGTGATTTGATTTATAACAAGCATCGAATCGCCCCTAATTGCCAGGTGTTGGACATCAAGTTCTTTAGCTGTTAATAATCCCCTGAGGAGTCCCTCGTACTCTACCACATTGTTTGTACAGGGAAAGGTCAAGCGGTAAGCGTGGAGATGCACATCCTCAGGTGATAGCGTAATGACTGTGGTGGCACTGCTGCCTCTAGTGGTTGAAGTGCTGTCAAAATATAACGTCACTTCGGGATCTCATCCAGGAATTCAAGTTCTATGGTTGCCTAACTGTCAATGGGCGAGGTTATCAGTTGGTCAGCTATTGCTTGGCCTTTCATAGAAGATTGACCAATGTAATGCAGATCGAATTCTGCCGTGATAGCTTTCCAACAAGCTATTTTACTACTTTCATACCGGTTATGCGTAATGGCCCTAAGGATGTTATTTTTGCAGATTATGTTAACTTGGCTATGAAAAAGATAGTGTCTGCACTTTTTGAGTGTAAACACTAATGCTAAGCAATTATGCTCTACTTCGTTGTACCTCGTTGCATATGCACATAGAGCATGACTCAAGTAGTAGATGGGTACTTCTGATCCATCATCACTCTTTTGACAGAGTAATGCAGCTAGGGCTACATCTGATGTTGCGAGGTAAATGTAAAATGGTTGATCCCTTTGCGGTGGAAAAACTGTTGGCAAGCGTTGAAGCTCTTGTTTCAAGTTGTCAAACGCACGCTGACAATCGTCTGTCCATTCGAAATTAACTCCCTTTTTGAGCAAGTGCTACATAGGGTGTAACTTATCTGTGAGTCTCGAAATGAACCGCCTGATAAATTGCAACCTCCCTTGCAATCCGCGTAATTGCTTGAGATTTGTAGGGGGTGTCAATTCAACAATGGCTTTGACTTTGTCAGGGTCTACTCGTATACCAGTTTCCGATACCACAAATCCCAGCATGCGTCTAGTTTTAACTCCGAATACGCACTTCTTTGGGTTGAGTCGGAGGTCGTATTTAGAGCATCTTTTAAGGACTAACTCCAGATCCTCTGAATGATCTTCTGACATTATAGACTTAATAGCTATATCGTCAACATAATCATTCAGTCTCCCTAGGAGGTAATCGCTAAAGATGTACGTCATAGCTCATTGATACATAGCTCTGGCATTTTTTAATCCAAAAGGCATCATGGTGTAGCAAAAGGTCCCCCAGGGTGTCATGAAGGTGGTTGTTAGCTGGTGTTCTAGGTTGATGCGTATTGGATTGTAGCCCGAGAAGCCATCCATGAAGGATAAAAGTGCATGCCCAGTGGTTGTATCCACTAGCTGGTCGATACTAGGTAATGCGAAATTATCTTTGATTGTAGCTTTGTTCAAGTCTCAGAAGTCTATGCAAATGCGTATCCATCTGGTCTTTTTAGGAACAACTACAATGTTAGATACCCAGTCTGAGTAATCGACCACGTGAATAAAACCAGCCTGGTACAGTTTAGTGATATCATCACGTACTGCTAGCACGACTTTTAGCTTAATATTTCGTGCTTTCTGTCTAACTACTTTGATATGGGGATCTAGGATTATATTATGTTGTATTAACCATGGGTCTAGTCCCGGCATATCTTCGTATGACCATGCGAACACTGTGATGTTGTTCTGGAGGACCTGTCTTATGTCATCATGTGCCTTTTGGTCTAGTAAGGAGCTAACCTTAAGAGTTTTAGTCTCACCTCTATGCGTAACCACAGAGACCTCGTTAAGGGGGTCTTCGGTTACATCTCCAGTTTCCAGATCTAGCGTGCACGTCAATTGTTCTAGCCAGTCTAGAGATGTTTCTGATATTGCTATGGTTGCGTCATCGAGGGCAAGGTTAGTCTCTACTAATGTGGGATCAAGTTGTCTAATAATTTCCCCATGTGGACCTGTTAAAACTAGGAGTGTAGATAAAGTTTCATCCATTTGTCAATTGTCCTGCAAAATTGTCAAATATGAAAGTAATTAGAAAGGTGCTAAGTTGGATGCTATAAGTATATAATGAATAACGCTTGGTTTAGTCTAAAAAGAAAAAGGATGTGATGTGACGTCTTTGAGCGTGAAAAGCTAACTGAATTTTGAACATCGTGAATAGCCTGTAATTAATGCGACCTGATTACGAGGAGATAAGAAGTAATAATTTAAGGTCGTTTCGGACCGTAACGCATGCGATATCTATCGTAATTAATGCCTTGATTTTCGGTTTCCAGCTCATACTTACACCAGCATTTGGGCAAGTCTCGCTGAAATCGGGTGTCAAGTCAGTTAATTTTGCATATAAGTAGGCAGTTCTTTTTGAAAACAGGCTATTGGCTATCATGAATTTGAATTCTCAGCTGTCACAGAGAGAGGGAGAAAGAGCAAAATATTGTAGCGCATTATTTGTGAAGGCATGAAGGTGTGAAGACTGCAACAATGGCACTGAAAGTAAGAGGGAAGAATGTGAAATTGGCAAAGATCGACGAAGTACAAGGAAGCCTGCAGCGTGCTTCGTAGGCTTTAGTTGAAGTGAGGGATGTCACTCTGAATCGGTAAGCCATCCCTAGCTTATTTGTGTTGCTTTCTGTGATATGATTCTTCTTTGCGGTGTTTATTCTTTTTGCATCATTCTGTGTAAATTAGAGTTTTAGGTTATGGACCTCGCGTTAAAACGAGGGTTTATACAACAATGTTACGTCTATCGCCGTTGTCTGGGACAAACCTTGTACTGTTACAAGGGTTTCAACGATTTTGGTTGTATGGCTAGAGCGTAATTTTGTAAATTTTCTATAGTTTAAGCATGCAATAGGAATCTAGATGATACTATGTTTATTTTTTTGTACAATATCATGTTGAAACCTATCCTAATCGTCTTGGACATAGTCGGGGTTTTATGTTGTATAAACCCGATCGTACCCAATGTTCCTCCCCCTCAGACTCAGTTGCAGGGGAGGGCTATATGGTTCCGAAAGGGTGTGTTGGAGTTTCTACAATTTTTTCTACATAACTATAGTATTATTATGTGTTCGCATCTATCGGGGGATGTGGCTGACACTATTTTGGAACACCTATTAGTGGGTTCTACGCAGGGCATCTTGGCTTTCTTGACAGACGGGGCTATCGATACTGGTCGTCCCCAAGACCGCGAACTTAGTGCCAGAGGGTTGAGGTGCTTAAGTTGGATCTGGGAAATGACTAGGTTTAGTTGTTACCATGCGTACAATACTTTGTTCATGGCCTGTCATGTCTCGACTTACTTTCAGAACCCACCAGGCACAGTGTATTATTCGAGTGGGTAAGTTGTTTTACTGGCGGTATTGTCAATATGTTTCTAATGTCTGGATTTGTGAAGCGTAGGATAATAATGTGTTATATGATACAGGTTTTTCATTAACAAAAATGAATTAGTAGGAAATAACGATACATTAACCTGGACCGAAACAGCGATAAAGGAGTTTACCTCCACCAGCAACGTACGCGTTGGTGTAATGGGGCAGATGTCCTTTGACATTCATGAGTATCCCACCCGTTATGCTGATTCTTTCAAGAATTGTCAGAACCTCAGGTGGTTACATGAAGAATGGACTTTGGACCCATCCCTTACTGTCACGGACGTGCAAAGGAAACTTCCTCCATTTCCTTTGCCATTTGGCCCTGGTAAGGTTTTGTTGCTACTGTTAGTTACAGGATATTATATTGTTTTTGTTTTATCTTTGAAATGTTGTGTAATAAGGTTTTCGCTGCTTTGACATGTGCCTTATGTTATCAATCAGGGAATCCCGGGAGATTACCATCACGATTTCCGGCCGCGAGGCGAATACCCTCCTTTTCCGCTATGGCAACATTAAGGAGGCACAACGCTGGCTCGGCCACGCGGTGGCCCCAGTTGCGTTGGTCACCAAGCTGCAGGAAGTGAGGCTAATGTATTTATTTCTGGCCATAACCCCTGATGTCCCTGCCAACAAAATGTTAACCTTAGTTAACTCCTTCAGCGAGAGGGCTAAGCATTTTTGCATGCGCGTGCATCACATGCGTGTAAACTTTGACATCGATGCTTAGCTATTTGCTAATCTCTTCGGCGTCCCCTCTGACAGTCTTCCCATAGAGGAAAAGTCAAGGAGGAGCCTTAAATGTTAGGAGGAGCTGGAGGAATGGCTAGGAACCAAGAAGGAGACCAAGGGGATCCCTTGTGAAAAGATCGAATTAGAAATCGCCAAGACTATTTATCCCCTCTTTTGAGCCTAGGCTTTCCCCAAAACATTCTCACAGGGAAGGTTCTTTACTATAGAACAGGCCCATATCATGCAGGAAGTGATGGAGGAAGGGATCCAGTTTGACTGGGCAAGCTATTTCATCGAGGGGTTACGCACTGAAATGATCAGGCTTCGCCAAAAGATTGAGTCTCGTTTCAGTGTGCATTTCTCCTTCTTCATAGCTTGCCTTCGGCGTTTTGTTGAATTTTTGGTTGTCTAGAGGAATGGGGTTTGGGTGTAGCAAGACCGAGACCAGCTATCCAAACCGTGGATTTCCCATATTTTTGGCACTACCCGAGGATAGGATCCTCCGGAGGGAATTGGGGAGTCTCAGTCTAAAACGACAAGAGATTTGGCGGTGCCTAGAGTGCGGGGCCCTGATAGTGTAGGTGGGGTGGTTCCCACTTACATCGGCGATGCTTCACAGGGGAAATGCCTGGAGGTAGAGATTGTAGACACCTTAGTTTAGCGTAAAAGGCCTCGCCTAACTGAGGCCCCTATGGAACCAGCAAGTGGCATGGATAGACTTATGCAAGTTAGAGTTCAGCGGAGTAAACCTCCACCTGGTAAGTGTAAAGGCATAGTGAAATTCATGGCAATTATCGTATTACGCAACTTTATTCAAGGTATTCTGAATTATTTAGATATGTTATGTGACATGAACAGCGAGACCTACGGAGAAGTTGACCCCTGAAATAGGGGCAGTGGTATTACGGCGTGGGGAAGGGACCCCAGTTTTGGAAGAAGAGGCCCCGGTTATTAGAATCAGTGATGCACAGACCCTTGTGCGTGAGGAGAGAGAGGAGGTGGAAAACGTTGACTCACCCCCACTACATCAGGCAGAGGTCAGGAACAGCGTGCAAACTAGTCGGGAATTGGTGGAGCAGAGGATGCAAATAGAGCTATTGGCCCAGAAAAACCAAGACTGGAAGGATTTTAGCGCAAGTGTGCAAGAGTGGGGGCAGAAAGAAAAAGATCATAAGCATCTGTATAAGCTAGAAAGTATCGCTTATCGTTAGCACTATCGAGATTCTGCCATCGAAGCTCAATCCTTGCAGGTATTCCTTGATGTCATTGGCACATCCAAAGCCTTCAAAAAGTTCCAGGAGCAGGTAACAGTAAGTGTGTCCCTGGAGAGAGAAATTGATCTTCCTGGAGGCAAGACCACAGTCCCTACTTTCTTCCCTGAACCACCCCCATGGACTAGTGTGGAGAAAGGGAAGGTGAAGGATGGAACTAATCTGGGGAATGAAGTATGGTCTGAATTAACTAAAGATGAAATTATGCAGCGCCTATGGGTCGGTTTAGATCAGCTCTCCTTTGCTGCGGAAGCACGACCATCATGAGTAAGTTTGAGTGTTATTGAATTCAAATTTTTTGATTTATCCTATCATGGCTTTTACGGATGTATTTACTGTATATAGGTACAAGAAGTGGATGAAGAAGGTAGACAAGATGAGGAGCAAGTGCAGGAAGAAGAGGATAATGATGCAGACCATCCTCTTGGGGAGCCAGTGTTAGCACCAGAACCCCGTGAAAATGTCATTCCTCATGAAGGAATGGCCTCTAAAAGGGATGGCTCACTCGAGGACGATTTGTTAGGCTTAGAGGTAGACCTAAGGGATATTGGTGACAGTGGTACTAGGGGGGATGCGTGATTGTGATTACGCATGAATTTATTGATGAAATTTGGACAATGGTAATATGAATGTTGGTGAGATTACTCATGAGATTTTGTTTATGATTTTTATTTATTTTATGTTTAATTTTATGTCTTTGTTTATGCAAAGTGTAGACAGAATTGAATAAGTTTCGTTATTATGACTATAGAATGGAATTGCTAATTTAAGGCCATTGCGGGCTGCCACATAGCATTTGCATAAGATACACACGGATTAGCTAGTTTTAGGCCGTTGCGGGCCTTTGCCAGTTTAAGGGCATTGCGGGCCATCGCTAGTTTTAGGCCATTGCGGGCCATCGCTAGTTTTAGGCCATTGCGGGCCATTGCTAGTTTTCGGCCGTTGCGGGCCATTTGCATAAATCTAGAAGTGTAGTTGATAAAAATGTAGATATCTGTGTAATTGTGCTAATATGACTAGTAAAAGTCAAGGAGCGTAAATGGCGTAAAATGAGGAATGTAAATAGCGTAATGGACAGAATGCATAAATACATGTATGTATATTAAAGAAAGCTGTCAATCAAATTTGATAAGCGTAAACGGAAAACTAGCGGAAGTGTAACGATGCGCGTAAATGCCACTCAGATCAATTGCTAACTCGCAATTGTTTCTTGGTGGCCTTTACGTTCAGTAATGCGTAAGGGTGAGGAGATTTGTGATCCGAATCCTCCATACCATCTTCCTGAAATGGTAGGTGGGCCCAGGCTAGGCTATCATCATTCGTTTTGGCTTGTTCAAGAGTTCGTACATGAGTTTGATCTTCGGGGATCTCGATCTCCGAACCTCGTTCCTCCTCTATGTTGTTGATAGTCCTAGGAGTTATTTCATCACCATGTATTACTACTTCTCCCCCTACATAAGGGAGATGTATCTCTTGATGTATTGGTGACGAAACTACCCTCAGTTGGGCTAGCTAGCACCTCCCTAGGATCATGTTGAAACCGGGCATCTCCTCGACAACGAGAAATGTGGCGTCTGTTGGGAATTGATCCCCTGCCACAAATTTGATACGCACCATCCCCTTGACTTGCACCCACGCTCCGTTGAACGACTTTAGGCATGATGTCGTTGTAGGAATGATCTGGTCGACTAGGCCCAACTTATCCACTATAGGATAAGGGATTACATTCGCAGCCACGCCATTGTCAACGTGCACCCTCCGGATTCGATATTGACCAATCCAGATGGTGATAAACATGGGCTCTATCGTTACTCGACCTTTCTTGGGATCATCTTTGATGGATTTATCACGAAAGATCAAAGGGGTTGGTTTAGGTTGTTCAGCGGCAGGAGGAAGCATGACAGCATGTATCACTTCCTCTTCTGCTGGTAAGCCTTCATCCACTGGTATGGATGTCATCATACAGACCATAGCCTCACGATGCTTTTGGGATGGCATAAGTAGGTCATAGAGGCTCAACGTTATGTTCTTCTATTTCAGAGCCTGCTTAACCTGTGTAAATGCATCGAGGAGGTCCCTTTCTCGGCTAGGTGGCTTATCCCCTCTGTCTTCTTCCATTCATCCTAAGAGACGAATCTCCCAAGGTGGAACAACGTCAGTTGGAGGGTTATGTTTCTTCCTGTCGAGGAGAGGTGGCTATGTTTCTGTGCCCTTATCTTGCCCATACGTTGCAGTTGCAGGGACAGAGGCCAGGGGCCTGGGCTTAGCGAAGCCTAGCGTAGTATGATTCTTGGTGGCATTGACTGATGGGTCTCCTTCCCTTTTTTTATTTGGTGGCGATTGATGGTGGTGGCTAGAAGCTTGCCCCTGCGTAAAAGGAGCAGCTGGTGGTTTTGGTACCCTAAGGATAAAAGGTGCCTTAGGGGTAGGCGCGGATGTGGCCGCGACTTTATTGTTAATGTGAGGTTGAGTTAAAGCTGGAGAGGACGCCGGGATAACAAAGGGTGGCCTTGGGACGCCGCTAGCTACTGGTGAAGAGCTTGCCCCCTGGGGTAAAGTAGTAGGTACACGTAAAATAAAGGGCTATTTAGGCGGTGCCTCCCCTTCAGTCCATACTTACCACATTGATTTTGTACAGTGCATTATTTGCGTTTAATGGGTCTTTGTACACATGAAACGCTTAGTTTTCAGGATGGTTTGGACTACTGCCATCTAGTTTTAGAGAACCATCGTCAATCATGCGTTGAATGTCATCTTTCAACGCCCAGCAGTAATCAGTGTCGTGACTATACAATTGATGGTAGTCATGGAAACGGTCCAGCCTAAAAGACCTCGGAACTAGTGGTTCGTTAGGTAGGGCTAAAGAAGGATTCTTTAGCAATTCACAATGACACCTGTGACACTAGAGAGCTTCTTTGGATACTTTCTTATTCTGAATGTATCCTACCCCTAACATTTGTTTCAACACTTCTGAATGTTTTATAGGTAGGGCTGTATACTTTGAGCGATCTTTACGCTCAAAGTTTGGCTTTGGCTGGGAGGGCTTTTCAGGGGTAGGTGCGTCTTGACCGGTGCTACTTGCGCTAGCTGTGGTCTTGGGGGATTCCACAGGAGCCTTCTTGTTCTTGTTTTTAGCACCTTCAGCTAGCGCAACTACCGTCGTTGTTGTTGCTTTACCTTTTTCCTTACCCTTATTCTTAGCATTTTTATAGGCCACATACGCAGTCATCAGGAACAGCGGTCAGGAACAGCGTGCAAACCAGTCGAGAATTGGTGGAGCAGAGGATGTAAATAGAGCTGTTGGCCCAGAAAAACCAAGACTGGAAGGATTTTTGTGCAAGTTTGCAAGAGTGGGGGCAGAAAGAAAAAGATCATAAGCATCTGTATAATCTAGAAAGTATCGCTTATCGTCAGCACTATCGAGATTCTGTCATCGAAGCTCAATCCTTGCAGGTATTCCTTGATGTCATTGGCACATCCAAAGCCTTCGAGAAGTTCCAGGAGCAGGTAATAGTAAGTTTGTTCCTGGAGAGAGAAATTTCTCTTCCTGGGGGCGAGACCACAGTCCCTACTTTCTTCCCTGAACCACCCCGATGGACTAGTGTGGAGAAAGGGAAGGTGAAGGCTGGAACTGATCTGGGGAATGGAGTATGGTCTGAATTAACTAAAGATGAAATTATGCAGTGCCTATGGGTCGGTATAGATCAGCTCTCCTTTGCTGCAGAAGCACGACCATCGTGAGTAAGTTTGAGTGTTATTGAATTCAAATTTTTTGATTTATCCTATCATGGCTTTTACGGATGTATTTACTGTATATAGGTACAAGAAGTGGATGAAGAAGGTAGACAAGATGAGAAGCAAGCGCAGGAAGAAGAGGGTAATGATGCAGACCATCCTCTTGGGGAGCCAGTGTTAGCACCAGAACCCCATGAAGATGTCATTCCTCATGAAGGAATGGCCTCTAAAAGGGATGGCTCACTCGAGGACAATTTGTTAGGCTTAGAGGCAAACCTAAGGGATACTGGTGATAGTGGTACTAGGGGGGATGCGTGATTGTGATTACGCATGATTTTATTGATGAAATTTGGACAATGGTAATATGAATGTTGGCGAGATTACTCATGAGATTTTGTTTATGATTTTTATTTATTTTCTGTTTAATTTTATGTCTTTGTTTATGCAAAGTGTAAATAGAATTGAATAAGTTTCGTTATTATGACTATAGAATGGAATTGCTAGTTTAAGGCCATTGCGGGCCATCATGTAGCGTTTGCGTAAGATACACACAGATTAGCTAATTTTAGGCCGTTGTGGGCCTTTGCTAGTTTAAGGCCATTGCGGGCCATCGCTAGTTTTAGGCCATTGTGGGCCATTGCTAGTTTTAGGCCGTTGCGGGCCATTTGCATAAATCTAGAAGTGTAATTGATAAAAATGTAGATATCTGCGTAATTGTGCTAATATGACTAGTAAAATTCAAGGAGCATAAATGGCGTAAAATGAGGAATGTAAATAGCGTAATGGATAGAAAGCGTAAATACATGTATGTATATTAAAGAAAGCTGTCAATCAAAATTGATAAGCGTAAACGGAAAACTAGCGGAAGTGTAATGATACGCGTAAATGCCACTCAAATCAATCGCTAACTCGCAATTGTTTCTTGACGGCCTTTACGTTCAGTGATGCGTAAGGGCGAGGAGATTTGTGATCTGACTCCTCCATACCATCTTCCTCAAATGGTAGGTGGGCCCAGGCTAGGCTATCATCATTCGTTTCAGCTTGTTCGAGAGTTCGGACATGAGTTTGATCTTCAAGCATCTCGATCTTCGAACCCTGTTCCTCCTCTATGTTGTTGACAGTCCTAGGAGTTATTTCATCGCGTTATATTACTACTTCTACCCCTACATAAGGGAGATGTATCTCTTGATGTATTGGTGACAAAACTACCCTCAGTTGGGCTAGCTAGGACCTCCCTAGGATCAGGTTGAAACTGGGCATCTCCTCGATAACGAGAAATGTGGCGTTTGTTGGGAATTGATCCCTTGCCACAAATTCGATATGCACCGTCCCCTTGACTTGCACCCATGCTCCGTTGAACGAATTTAGGCATGATGTCGTTGTAGGAATGATCTGGTTGACCAGGCCCAACTTATCCACTATAGGATAAGGGATTACATTCGTAGCCGCGCTATCGTCAACGTGCACCCTCCGGATTCGATATTGACCAATCCGGATGGTGATAAACATGGGCTCTGTCGTTACTTGACCTTTCTTGGGATCATCTTTGATGGATTTATCGTGAAAGGTCAAAGGGGTTGATTTAGATTGTTCAGCGGCGGGAGGAAGCATGACAACATGTATCGCTTCCTCTTCTGCTGGTAAGCCTTCATCCACTGGTATGGATGTCAGCATACGGACCATAGCCTCACGGTGCTTTTGGGATGGCATAAGTAGGTCATAGAGGCTCAACATTGTGTTCTTATATTTCAGAGCCTGCTTAACCTATGTAAATGCATCGAGGAGGTCCCTTTCTCGACTGGGTGGCTTATCCCCTCTGTCTTCTTCCATTCGTCCTAAGAGACGAATCTCCCGAGGTGGAACAGCGTCAGTCGGAGGGTTATGTTTCTTCCTACTGAGGGGAGGTGGCTATGTTTTTGTGCCCTTATCTTGCCCATACATTGCAGGTGCAGGGACAGAGACTAGGGGCCTGGGCTTAGCAAAGCCTAGCGTAGTATGATTTTTGGTGGCATTGACTAACGCGTCTCCTTCCCTTTTTTTATTTGGTGGCGATTGATGGTGGTGGCTACAAGCTTGCCCCTACGTAAAAGGAGCAACCAGTGGTTTTGGTACCCTAAGGATAAAAGGTGCCTTAGGGGTAGGCGCGGATGTGGCCACGGCTTTATTGTTAATGTGAGGTTGAGTTAAAGCTGGAGAGGACGCCCGTATAACAGAGGGTGGCCTTGGGACGCCGCTAGCT
Source organism: Gnetum montanum (assembly GCA_015680685.1). NCBI lineage: Eukaryota > Viridiplantae > Streptophyta > Gnetopsida > Gnetales > Gnetaceae > Gnetum > Gnetum montanum. The sequence continues at coordinate 32,674 of MNCI01025219.1, read as the reverse complement.
ACCGGTGAAGAGCTTGCCCCCTGGGGTAAAGTAGTAGGTACGCATAAAACAAAGGGCTATTTAGGTGATGCCTCCCCTTCACTATCCGTACTTACCACGTTGATTGTGTACGGTGCGTTATTTGCATTTAACGGGTCTTTGTACACATTCAACGCTTGGTTTTCAGGATGGGTTGGACTACTGTCGTCTAGTTTTAGAGAACCATCGTCAATCATGCATTGAATGTCGTCTTTCAATGCTGAGCAGTAATCGGTGTCATGACCATACAACTGATGGTAGTCACGGAAACGGTCCAGCCTAAAAGACCTCGGAACTGGTGGTTCGTTAGGTAGGGCTAAAGAAGGATTCTTTAGTAATTCACAATGACACCTGTGACGCTGGAGAGCTTCTTCGGATACTTTCTTATTCTGAATGTATCCTGCCCCTAATAGTTGTTTCAACAGTTCTGAATGTTTTATAGGCATGGATATATACTTTGAGCGATCTTTACGCTCAAAGTTTGGCTTTGGCTGGGGGGCTTTTTAGTGGCAGGTGCATCTTGACCGGTGCTGCTTATGCTAGCTGTGGTCTTGGGGGATGCCACGGGTGCCTTCTTGTTCTTGTTTTTAGCACCTTCAGCTAGCGTAGCTACCGTCATTGTTGTTGCNAAAGCCTGACTTAAGGAGTGAGGGGCAAGGTAATACAGCTTAGACTTGATGAAATCGTCGACTGCTCCTTTGAAGATAGCCAGCAAATGGGCTTCCGTGATAGGCTCATAGATTTCATTCAAAGTAGCACTCCATTGCTGTATAAACTTTTGGACTGGTTCAAGTGGATCTTGCTTCACTCCCATAAGTTGGTCTAACATGACCTCTTACTTTAAGTTATATTTAAAGCGAGTCACAAATTGTGTTAGGTGCTCTTCCAAGGTTGAGATGGAAGAGCGAGGGAGCTCTCGATACCAGTCCAAAGCTTTCCATGCCAGAGACATTGTGAAGATAGAGATGATTGTATGAGGCCATTGCTGTAACAATAAGGATTCAGACCTGAAGGTAACTAGGTGAGCATTGGGATCTCCTTCCCCATTATATTTAGTAAAATGGGGTAACGACATCCCCGGGGGCAACGACAGCATAGGAACTGCTGGACTGATGAGATCATCTTGATAGAAATCCATGATTTGTATGGTATCAAAGCCAGCAGCTTTAAGGCGCTTAACCTCCTCAATGAGGGTCTGAATAAGTAAAAATGCTTAATCTAGGCTTGTTGATGGAGAAGTCTACGCAGGAGGAGCAAGGGGTTGGACAGGAAGAGCTGTGCCAGGCAATGGGAATTGCACGATGGTTTGGCTGACGGGCGGTGCTACGGGGGCTATCCCTACGGACGGAGCAGCCTGTGGAAGCCACCACCCACCTGGCTGAGCAGAGGGATTGGCTGTTGCCAGGTGTGTAGGATGGAAATTATAAGGATATTGTGGGTTTATTTGTGGAACATGCATGGTAGGTGCGACTAAGGGTTGCGCACCGTATAACACAGATTGATTATGTGGGATGGGCAGGATCCATTGACCAGCCGTAGGCTGTTGACCGGATTACTGCGATTGAACAGTGGTGGTGATCTATTGCCTTGCAGGGGGCGGCAATGATAAGGTTTGCACTGAATTTTGTACCGGGCGGGTTGTAGGCATGGCATGGGGTTGCACTTGGGGAATGAAATAGGGCGCAGTGGATGCAGGCACCACTGACGTGGTGATGAGGCCCCCCCCCCCCCACGTTATTTTGCGATGGTATTTTCACTTGCAAGATAGATGATTGCGTAGTAGCCTGTGGGATGACAGGAATGTGGGTTTAGGTGGTCATGACTGAGTTGAGATGGGTGGCTTCTCCGGTGAGAGGAAAAAATGGATTTATGTATGTATGGGGGCTAAGAGTATGGTATGAATCCGCATGTTCAGACTGGGCTTCAAATTCATCTTCCTCTTCCTCCCCATTCTGAGGTTCTAGCATGGACTGTGTAGCCTAACTCCTAGCCATAAACAGTTGGGTCAGGAGTTCATGATAATGCTCAGTCAGGGGAATAATGTCATAGGTGGTAGGGATGAAATCTTGACCCCCTCTATGGATCAGCTCATAGTTTCGCTTCGCCTCCATCTTGACTTGGCTAAGAGCAAGCTTTGCTTGGATCTTGACACAAATAAAATTATATTCTTCAGGCATCACGACGGTGAATACAGGATCTTTGCCCTGGGGCGCGATGGTCCCTGAGGTCCTATAATACCAAAAGCTGGCCCGGTGGCAGCGATGGGATTCACAGATGTGGCTCCCGAATCAGTTGTGGTCATGGCGGTTGTGGTTGCGTATGCAGAATCCATTGGTCAGATAGATTAACGACAATAAGCGATTGGATCTAAAATGTGACGGAAAAATAGAATTATAATTGGGCTTTCTACCCTGTAGGATTCCAAGGGAATAGTTGCTGCAACCAATCTACACGTCACGATTCTTCCTAAACTTTCTTAGAGGTATTACGTCTACGTTTTTATGGACATGGGTATAGATCGCTTACAGGGCTACCCATAAAATATGGATCGAGGATTTATCAGGCCCTCCTTCTAGCACTAGATAACTGTAACGATGGAAAACGTCAGCCGCTGGAAAATACCGAACGAAACCCGGGTACACAGTCTTAACCATGGATTCATGCAAGGGCTGTGCTGGAGAAAACAAATCCGCGGTGCCATGAACGGTCTTGTCGATCAGACATGGACTTACTCAATCAGTAAATTGATGAATATTATAGATATTCCGTGAAATAATTTAATTTGATGAATTGTAAAGGGAGTAGAAAACAATGTAGATAAATTGGAATAACGACAACGTTCTGTACTTTGTACTTTGACCCAAAAACTGAGTATATTGTATACAAAGTTCTAATGGAAAACTTCGCTTATCTTGTGTGAAGTATACACAAAATAAAAGAAAACTATTCAACAAGGAGTACAGAATGGAGTTCGATCTACCTCGTAAGCCAAAGATGGGATGCAAGGAAGGTCAAGCCTGAATGTCTATCGATCAACTGTTTCTGATCAATAGATCTTGCCAACTACACCAGATGATCTCTCGATCTCTGATCTGCTCCTTTTGCCTTCGGTAGTCTCTGCTCAAAACTGCCAATGATAGCCAATGGAGAGAACTGTATCTTCGCCAAAGGACTAATCGCTCCTGCTGCCAATGCTCAAGCAAATGTCTCTATCTTTGCTAAAAGATGATGCTACCAAAAGTTCAAGATCCTTCATGATTCCTTCATTAACTGGAGTATTTATAGGTTCGGTAGTATATGGAGAAGGCACGGCCTTGGTGACACGTGTCTCGAACTTTCAAAATACCGTTGAATTTTCCAATTGCATGTTGAAACTGGCTATGTCACGTCACATTTCTGGGAGAAGGGGCGAAGTACGCTGTCAACCACTTTTGCCAAAGTCGCCTCGTGATTACACACAATACACTCATCAGCGTATTATGCGTGTGGATAACAGGTGCGTGTCTGGTATTTTCCTAGCTGGTCTTAGGCTGCATTACGCTTGTTCGCGCTGCGTCGCGTGGCAGAGCGTAATAAAACATGAAAATAGTTGATTTAAGATGTTTTATGCTCATCTATGCCGCAAAGCATAATAGAGCGCAAGATGGTCAACTTTACAATAAATTTACGCTTGCCTACGCTGTGTAGCGTAATGAGCATAAAGCGACCAATCTACAAAAAGGAAGAAGTCAATCTGCTACGCTTCCTTGGACTCTGACTTTGACTTTCTTAAAGCTCGTTATGCTGCTTTGCGTAATGGAGCGTAAACTTAGCCCTGAGCAAAAGACTTAGCCGAATATGTGACAGGTCGCATATTACGCTGCTTAGGCTTTAAGCTTCATCAAATCCACCGAAGTAAGTTACCTTCTGATATCGGGCTATGCTAAGTAGAGTTACGCTAAGCAACACTACGCTATTTTGTGTAATGTAGCGTAAAGAAAGAAAACACAGTAAGATTAAAATCTGTAAGGAACTTGGAGACTTGATGCTGCGCGCCTCTTTACCCTGCTTTGTCTTCTGGATTTCTGTCGCAAACCTTCGCCCGAATCATGAATCTTTGCCTGAGGCTAATTCGCAATTTCTACGATGTTTCAGCTGGTCCACACCCCCAACCAAGTGGTACCGTATTTCATATACATTAGTTCATATTTATACATGAAGTGATGTAGCAATATTCCCAAATTAGCTTTTAACTAATCCCTTGATTTTAGGGATTCTTCCTCATCACCTTTTTATACATATCCTATTATTTATGGAATTGCTCTTATATGTACCTTAGAATGGTTACATGTTAATATTATCATCCTATTGCTCTATCATATGCCATATATTCAATGTTGGCATTATCCTCAAACAAAATCCTCTAAAGAAAATATACAATGAAAATGTCTTTCAAGAGGATTAGAAGAAATATGGTGATCAACTTCTAAAGAGTTAATAATAGATGAATTAGCTTTACCTTTAAAAAATTGAAAGAATTCTCTACATGGCTCTCCCTCTATCTTCAACTAGGAAAGATGAGCCTTAATGAGAGCGCTTTTGCAGTATGAATATTCTATTTTTGTGTGACAAAGCAAAAATAAGCAAGTCATTGTTGAAGATTAGTATTAAAGAAATTATTTTGAAGAGAAGTGCTAATCTCTTGAATATCATCATAAAATGTTTTCTCCTTCTCTGTCTGTCTTTTAGCAAATTGCTTATCCAACTAACCAAAGAAGTTTTTAACCAATGTATGATATGAAACCACTAATCAATCCAACCAAAATGACCATAGGTCTCAAAATATTGTTTTTAAGATGATAAAAGAAATAAAGATGTATTCATATGAAAATGCTTATAACATAGAACTAAATATATAAAACCAAATTCCAAATTAAAAGAATAGGAAAATGCTTTGATAGTGTTTCATCTTTATGGACTATAACCTTTTTATTGCAAAAAGAAAGAAAAAGGTAATTAGTGTCTGTTTGGTTAATTTGAGTTTTCTTTAGCAAATTTGATATTTCTCCAATGGATCGAATGTTTTTGTAATTGACCTCATTTTCTCTCTTTGATTTTTCTCTAGCAAATCTAATTTCTATAGAGTTCATGTATGGCGGATTCTAAATTACTTTCAACTCCCTCAATTGATACTATAATTTCCACTTCTATTAATGCAAGAATTTCTATTGATTCTAAAAATGTAGATTTATAAGCTAGTAAGCAAAAATATGTGATGCCTTCTTCTAATGATCTTGATGCAACTAAGACATCTAATTTTTATTCTTCTTAATGATGTATATGAGTTGCTAGTTATTGTTCTTACATATCAAGTATTATTCTCAATTTTTTTCTTATTATGCTAAGCAATGCTTTAATGGTGTAGTATGTCCTTGATATAAGGTTATTTATACATAAGCATGCAATGTTAATCATTTGCAAGTGAACATTAGATTTTGATGTATAATCTAAAGAATATTCTAAAGTTCCATGTTTTGTTGAGCTATTTAGCCTTTTGTTGATTTTTTAAGACCAAGAAATTATTACTCCTCTTAATATCTTTAAGCATATAAAATCTATTTCTACATTATTTGATTTCATAGATGATTTTTTGTTGAAATAAATCTTCTTACCTATAAAAATTTTTTTACTATCACAAGTAAATGGGAAGGCTTACAATCTATTCTTCTTAATTCTTTTGACTTTTACCATTGTGAAGAACATTTGTTTAATGCTTGTCCTTTTTACTTAATGATGAGAGCAATTACTCTAATTATTAGAGTGGTTACTCTATCAGTTATTCTAATTATTAGAGTGGTTACTCTAGCAGTTACTCTAGTAGTTACTTTAGCAGTTATTCTAATTATTAGAGCGGTTACTCTAATTATTAGAGTAGTTGCTCCCAAGCCTATAAATACAGTGCTCAGGCACACAATTGAAAGAAAGTCTTTCAGCAGTCAAGTAGCAAAACTCTTATAGTTTGTTTGAAAGTTAGAGTATTTTCTAAGTGCCCATAGCATGAGGTCTAAGTATGGATGGATCTTTATTTGAGCATTGTGTACCTGAGCACACCTTGTGTACGGTAATAAAGATGAGCTCTTTGATTCATCTTTGTAGCACTTGAGATTTGTTTTCTTATGTATTTATTTTATTTTATTTTCTTATGCATTTATTTTATTTTATTATATTTTATGCACTNTGACATACAGGTAAGCTTGGGAAGACAACAATCAACTAACCCATCCTTGTTCCACAAGGGCACATATGCACTTAGTCCTTGGAATTCGACCGGATCGTGTGTGAAACACTCATATTTGTATGGTTGAGTGTAGGGGTACCTCGCCACTCATCACTTAACAAAAAATATGTTGAGGAAAAGAAAAAATTTGTTGAACTTGAAAATAGAAAAAATAACTTAAAATTAGAGATATGAAAAATCAAGCTAATGTCAATAATAATAATGATCAAATGGCAATAAAGAATCTAGAGAAGACAAGCATTTTTGAATATTTTTATTTATACTAAAGGAAGTATTGAAAAATATGAACAAATAGCTTGTAAGATAATTTTTTCCTTGCCTAACAAGAATGATATTAAATCAAACACTAAAGCTAATGTTCACAAAAAAGTTACAACTAATAGAAAAGATTCTTGACAAAAGATTAATATTAAGTGACAAAGTGAAGGTCATCTAGAAGTTATGCATTAATTTTCTAGTGAATATTTCTTTGAAATTAATGAGTTATGCTTTTGTTCATTACATTAATGTAGTGGTATTAACATAGGGTTTGTAAAATTGATGCATCATCATTGATGTAATGGTAATAAATGCCTAAATAAGTATGCAAAATAATTGTATTTATGACCTTGTTTGGTCAATAGCATAGTGAAGCTCATATAGATTATTTCTATAGGACTTAGAATTATCAACAAGTATTAGTAGTGTGGTGTATAGTACTTGTTCTAAGTCTTTATTTGAGTTTCTTATACTTGAACATATTACATGATGGAAATAGATATTGAGATGATTTTTCTCCATAACAACACTTTGAGTTAGTTTAAAATTTACCTTTAATTAAAATTTAATTCCTTAATGCACTTAGCATAATGTTTACTTTTCAAGTATATTAAGGACTTGGAGGAATGAGTGTGACTAGTTTCAAGGACAAACATGTATGAAAAACGAAGATTGAACACTCATTTCCTTAGGATAGACTAGGATTTTACTTCCATAAATAGATTATCTTAGATTAGATTAATACTTTAATAATATTTCAACATGGCCAACATGACATCAATATCATATGCCTCAATCACACTTAATAATACACACTAAGGTCACACAAGTGTAATTGAAAAGATAATGATGAATAACTAACAACCTAGCTATCTAAATACCCATGCTAGTATAGCCTATAGAATTTGACCAAGTCACACACACAAGTACTTGTGAGCTATATGATTAGATATAGGCTTTACACTACTACTCATCATTGGCATTATTGTTCATAACTGGTGCTAGTAATTTAGATAGTTAGAATCGTATAAAGATTGGTGTTAGAGCCTAAAAGATTTCATAAAAATAATATTATTTATTTCTAGCACATTAAGCAATTGAAAAGATATCATTCTCTCATAGGATTGAATCTCCACCTCCTAATAATTCTACAAGGAAACATTATAGAATAATAAAGAATAGACACCATGTACCCCAATAAGTTAAAGTTATCTACCAACATATGTGCTAAATTTTTTTGTTGAATTCCATTATGCTTGTAACACGACTTCATTGTCTTAGGAGCTTTGTATAAGAGAATGCACTTTATGCAAATACATCTTTTATATAAATCAATCTTTTATTTTTGAACCAATTACATCAAATTGTAGATCATTGATTACATCATAATATTATTTTTCCATTTTGTAACTCATTGTAGTCATCTTCATGATTACTTAATCACTTAGCAATTGTTGTTGTTTGTAATTTTTATTATCTTATGAACCTCAATGTTTTGGTTAACTATTGTTATTTGAAATTGGTAATATATTATGAACAATTATTTTTTAGCTTTTACTGCTAACTCTCATACTTCACTAAGTTTTTGATAAACTTATCTTCAAGTATTCTCATGTACTTGATTAAGTCATTCTTGACTTAACTTCACAACCATCATTTGAACTTCATTAAGTCTCTTTTGAATTAACTTTACTTATGGAACACTTCTTTGTAAGTCTTCTTTATTTTTATCATAGATATTTATATGATCTTCTCTTTTTCTTTAAGAAAATAAACAAGGCTATAAATGGTACAACTTCAAACTGCTCTTTCTTTTTATGAAACTATACCCTATGTTATAAGGATCTTTAGTCCTTATCTTTTACAACATGAAATCAATAGTCCTATGAATATTACTAACTACTTCTTCTTCTTACACTTGGTATATTGGTGTAGGAAGATATTCTACCTTATGAATAATTCTTTATGACTAGTTGTTTATCTCTAATTATTATTTCATGTCAATAGAGTATCTTCTATCTTCTTCTTCCTTTTGGATATTGTTACTACATATCATACATATTTAGTTACTATTGTCTATTATTTTCTAAGATTTTTTACTTACAAATATTTCTTTCTATTCATCATGAATTAATTTATGATGTTTTTTCTTTCATGAGTTCACTCATGATGAGTCGCATCAAGGGTTACATTGACGAGGCCATGTCGATGTAACCCTATTAATGTGGCCGCATCGATGTGGGATTTGATCCATTGATGTGGCCTTGTCAACATAGTGTCTAATTTTGCCTATAAATACATGCTCACCCACCATGTTTATGGCATTTTTTATCATAATTGTAGCGAAGCTCTTGCAATTTTGTCATTAGAAAGTTAGAATATTTTTTCTAAGTGCCCATAGTAGGATTCAAACAGTGTACGGATCTTTATTTGAGCACTATTGTACCTTAGCACGACAATGTGTATGACAATAAAGACAAGCTTTTTGATAAATGTTGCAACACTTTGAAATACATTAATTGCTTATTTAAGCATTCAATTTTTTATGCAATTTTCTTTAATTCTTTCAGTAATTAAATAATAAATTAAGCTAAATTAAGCTAGATTAAATAGTGATTATTTAAGCACATAAATACAACCACTTTGACTAAACACTTGCTAATCCCAATAACACTTAACATTTGGTTAAACATGTTTAGGATGTGTACGACAAGTGGGAACAGATGCTTATGTTATGATTAGTTAAGTGTATCTAATTAGATTAAATTAGAAAATTAATTATTTTATTTTATTCATTATTTTTTATCCTTAGGGGACTTAAAATACAAAACATAAAAATGATAAAAATCATATGCCTCACTTGCACTTAACCATATCTTTGCATTTCACAAGTGTAATTGGGAATACAACAATTACAACAATTAGTTTCACTTGTGAGAGACTAGTGTACTTAAAAAGATATAAGTCCACAAAATTTAACTGGATCATGTGTGAATGCTTAGTGATTCGTATGGTTGGATGTAGGATCTATTTGCTACTCATCATTGGCACTGTTGCCAGGGACTTCTAGTTTGATACGTGCACTATCTAGGACTTAGTGAATATTATTTAAGATCATTGGAACAAAACCTAGGGTCACAATCATTTAAAAAAATTAATAATTATAATTATAATTTAAGCATAGTAAATTTTTCTCTAATTCAAAATGTCTTCTTCTCATAGGCATGATTATTCAAAACCACCAATACCCTAAGAATTCAAAGTGGTGTACACTCATCCAAATGAGTTTGTACCTAATTTAATCTTCATCCTACATTAGGATGAATAGCTAAAGTTGAGAGATATGGAGGGAAAAATTGTATTGTCTCCCAATTGATTTATTCCTAGGATTCTTCTCCAAACTCTTAAGAGGTTGGGCATCTAGGACCTCCATGATGAATACGTTGTGTAGGATCATAACTATCAAGACTACCATTCCACCAAAAGACAACACAAACGAGATCAACACCAAGAGAAGCATCATGATTCTAAAAAATGGAAATGGTTCACCAACTCCTTATTCTTGTTAAACCAAAATGAAAATGAGGATCCTCCCTTTGGGGATTCTCAACATCAAGCTTTTCCACCCCTTGACTCTAGTGAAGGGGGCTTGAACATGAATCTATAGTTCACTATCAACAATCTAGGTTTAGGCAAAAGTGGAAGTCAAGGTAGGGGCTTGGGCAAGCATCATGACAATAGAAAACCTAATGATCATGTCTATGACAAGTAGAGAGGAGGTGGAAAATGCCATGGTGGTGGTAGTCCTCCTCCCTCTTTTCCCTCTTCATATGCATCTTCTTCTTCCTCCTCTGAGTAAACTGTGATGGAGGTAAATGGTGGGATAATGATCTTAGGCCCCATCATGATTGAAGGGGTTGCAGGGAATGTCATAGGCATCATCAAAATCATGACAATGATTTTCCCCTACTGGCAACTCAAAGCATGCTAAACATCACAGAAGTAGTCAAGATCCCAACCAAGCATGTGAAAGATAGAAAAATCAAGTAGTTGGATATGAACAATATTCCTAGATTTGAGGGGGGATATGACTAAAATCCACAAACCCATCTTTAGGCCTTTCACGATGTCTATGCCTTGCAAAACATAGAAAATGACTACTAGAAACTTAAGCTATTCCCCAAGACACTCATAAAAGAATCTAAAAGTTAGTACCACTCCTTGGAGCTAGAATCAATTCATAGATGGAGTACAATGCTTGATCTATTCAATGAAAAATATCAAATATACTCCAAAGTATTTAGTTTGAGAAAGAAAATCCAAGGCTAGCAACAAGGAACACATGAACCCTTGGATGCAGCCATGGGCAAGTATTATTCCCTTTTGCATAGATGTCTTGGCCATGGTTATTTTCAATGGAAGCAACTTTACCATATCATAGATGGACTCTGATTTGAAATGAGAAGAACTCTTGGGATCTATGCTGAAGGGAGACTATTAAAACTAAGAGACCATTAGATTCAAAGGCTGATTGAGCAAGTTGAAAAAGAAGAAGATGAGTTGAGAAAATAGGAAAGCACTAAGGAGTATAATCAAGAGCATTCCATAAGAAAAAGGGAGGTTTTATACTGTGACAGTGAGGGGGAGACACCACTTGATGAGGTGGTGCAGCAAAAAAACCTTCCGAATTCAAAAATGTATGTTCAAAATTTCAAATAAGGTTGATAAAATATGGGAATCTTTGGATAAAAAAATTTAAACTACTTTAAAAATTATAGAAGAATCCAAAGAACAAAGTAGTGATTGTGACCATAGAAGAAGGAAAGAAGTTGAACGTGCCTACCAAAGGGGTAAGGGCATTGTGCAATAGTAAAAGAGGTTGCAGAGTTAGAATCAAATGTTGATGGTGGGTGTGACATTTGTCAATATGAACATCCTAAGAGATGTAACCCTATTGTGTCACACTTACAGGAATCTAGGGTGTATGCTCTAAATCCTAAACTACCATGAAGGTAAGCATCCAAAAGTTTTCCTTATCCTTAAGGCAACCCAAGGCAGTTCCACCAACAACAATAGGCTTAGTATCCAAGTGAAGCTCCACCACAACCATATGAGTAGTATTAGTAGTGGCAACATCCATAGTTGTGTGGGATGCCCCCACCAAGGTAGTAGTACCCTTACAGGTAGCTAGATTTGTATGGGTACTATGTTCAACAACCAATGTCTCCATGTGACTCTTCTAGTCATGCATATTTTCAACATCACTACTACCCTCCAAAGTATTACAAAATTGATTCTCCATCTACTAGAGGGGAAACCCCATATCCCTATCACCCTCCTCATCATTCAACACATGTTCCTCCATCCTCAATCCAATTACTGCCTACTCCATCTATGGAGGATGAAATTCCCCTGTAGCCACAACAACGTAATACTACCAAGGTTGTTAACTTATAACTAGCATGCTAGGTAAGTGGTTTAGAAGCTAGATCTTGTAAAAGACCATTATTTCAAACTAATAGCTATACAAAACCCTCACCTACTTATGTAGATAGTCACCCTATGTCTACTTCATCCTTTTCATCCATGCCCTTCGAGAGCCCTTGAAACCAAACACTACCCAAGATCTACACTATCATATTAACCCATGTTGTATCTAATTGGATCAAGGCTGATAACCTTCCCAAAAAAAGATGATCTTAGAAGTCTACTAATCTACTTAAAAATTACTAGAAATGGGCCATGCAAGGATATTCTCAATTTAGGTTTTGGTGTTAATATGATTTTCCATAAAAAGTACAATGCTTGAAAACTTCCTCCTCTCAAGAATAGCAACATCCATTTAGAATCGGTAAATCAATCTATCACCATTACTTTGGAACTAGTGAAGGACATTGTAACCACTATTTGTGGGTGGTTGTATCCTACTGATATCCTGGTAATCAAAGTTAACAATTGCAAGGGGGAATTTCCAATCATTATGGGAAGGGCTTGGTTGAGCACTCTTGATGCAAAAATGGACATTAGATATTTTTCCCTAAAGATTTCTAAGGAAAATGCATTCAGAACGATCAAGAATAAGCAATTTCCATGCATCGCATAAGGTGATACAGAGTGTAACTGTGTGCAAAAACTCTGGTCTATTAAAAGTACATTAATCAAAGCATGTAGATAGTATGCAGATGAATCTAAAATTCAAAAGTACCTAAATGTAGTAGCTATAAAATAGGAGGTTACCCTGTGGCTGATAGCTAATTCTAAGAGTAGCACACTTTGTATGGAACTTACTAAGAGCTTAACTTGTGCTTATGTTGAAGGCATGGATGAACTAGAGTAATTTCATAGCCAACTCTCTAATGATGAACTTGATGATACCAATTGGGAAGACTTGGAAATCCCTGATAGTTTTAAACAAGAGTCCTTAGAGTTAAAAAATCTACCTACCATCATGAAATATGCATTTTTGAAAAATGGCAAGCTGATGATAATTGATGTCAACCTTGCTCCTAAGCAGAAAAGGATGCTATTGAAGGTGTTCAACAAATGGCCAATAATATTTTCTTGGTCATATCTTGAACTTACAAGGATTGATCGTAGGATATGTCAACATTGAATCTACACTAATCTAATTACAGATAGTGAGTGGGTTAGCCCACTTGTAATTGTGCCAAAGAAAGGTGACAAGTGGTGGGTTTGTACTAATTTCAGGCTATTAAACATGGCAATGTTCAAAAATCATAATCCATTATCATTTGTGGACTAGGTGTTGGAAACTATTTCTAGGAATTTCTATTATAATTTTTGGATGGTTATAGTGGTTATAATAAAATTTAGATCATGCTTGAGGATCAATCTAAAAAAACATTCATAAGTCCTTGAGAGACTTTTGCATATTGGAAGATGCCTTTTGATCTATGTAATGCCTTTGCAAATTTCCAACACCTTATCCTTAGTATTTTTCCATAGCAGACTAGTAGCAAGGTGGAAGTCTTCATGGATGACTTCTCCACCTATGGTGCTACATTCAAGTAAGCCTTGGACCACCTTGAGAAAGTGCTTAGCCTTTACAGAGCTCCATAGTGCCCAATTTTGATGGATCTGACCCTATTTTACCTTGGGAAGATCCTATAACCTTATTTTTGTACCTCTAAGCAATGAAAAATTCATTTTCCTTAGTTTAGAAACTAAGGATTCCTATTTCCATGTTGAGTCTAGAATGAAACCCTCAAAACACTTGATTTTTTGGTCTAAATAGCCTAAAAGTAGCTCGAATTGATGCTTGAATTCACGTAATACCTTGTAGCCTCAAAACATGCCCTAGTAATACCTAAGATTGGCAAAACCTAATCAATTTTTACTTATATTATCCAAACTTTATCATATATAACTTAATTTTCTTGATTTTTGCATTATTACATAATGTTTTGGCCTCCTTTTGGACTTATGTTGCCTTGTTAACCTTGTTAACTTTATATGCCTTTTATAAAACCTTATATGTTCATTATTTGTCTTATTATAGCTCTATTTAGCTTTGTTAGGCCTTTAAAGGATATCAAATAGTGGGGTTTGACCTTCTTTGACCACTGTTTCACACCATCTAACCGTGGCCCACTAAGGCCTTAAATTGGCATCATAGTCCACCAAGACTATAAACTAGCATCATAGTCTACTAAGGCCTTAAATTAGCAAAATTATAACCTTTATTGACCATTTTTATCCTTATAGTTTCCCTTGTTTGACCTTTATGTGATCTATTATTTGCCTCTATTTCACATTGTTGAATTGACCTTATCTCATTGATGACCTTAGATGGCCTTAATTGCATTATATTTGCATATGTTTTATGAACTTTTAACATTATTTATTTACTTTTACCTAGGTCTTACTTAATATGCTTTTTCATGATATGCAGGATCAAAGTATGAGTACTTGGGAGCAAATCAGTTTGCCTTTCTATCTACATGGACCTCACAATGATATTAAATGATGTATTGACCCTAATTGCCTAGATCTTGAGATTGAGAGTCTTGTAGACCACATATCCTCAATAGAGAATCCTCTAGAATGGGCTAAAAATATACTCAAAAAGCCCTTGACTTAGAAGTGGGAGACATAATCAAAGACCCTCTAGTTGAGGTTCCTGTTACAACACATAGTGGTGAGGAGAAAACCCTTAAACTAAATTTCCTACAAGAGCCTCAATGTGCCCAAGTCATACAAAATAACATTAAGGCATTTGCCTTGTCATATGATGATATGCCATGCCTAGACCCACATCTAGTTTAGCACAACATCACACTAGATCCTAGCATTGGACTAGTTAAGCAAGAAGTGTGCAAGATTAGACCTAATTTGGCCTTGGTAGTTCATGATGAAGTCTCAAAGCTCAGAAAAATCTTTATGACTCCATGGGGTACTTTTTATTATACCATGATTCCCTTTGGCCTTAAGAATGTTGGAGCAACATACCAGAGAGCCATGACCTATATCTTCAATGATTACATGTTAGGTTTGGTTAATGTTTACATGGATGAAATAGCTATAAAGTCTAAGATAGTTGATGATCATGCTAATGACTTAGATCTTGTGCTTAAATTATGCCTCAAATATGATCTTAGGCTCAACCTAAGAAATGTGTCTTTGATGTCAAGACTAGTAGGATGCTTGGCTTTGTAGTTTTTGAAACATGGATACTCGTAGATCTTGATAAGGCTAATGTCATATCCAAATTAGAAATACCTACCAACCTTAAAGAGCTTCAAGGATTACAAGGTATATTATAGTTTATTTGTAGGTTTATCACTAGGCTTATAGATAAGTTACATCACATGCAACACTTGCTTAAGAAAAACGTTAACCATGAGTGGATGGCTTAATGCCAAGAGGCCTTTGAAAACCTTAAGCAAGAGTTGACACAACTATTGATAGTCTATCCTTCATAAGAGGGTAAATCATATTACATTTATCTTGCTATCTCTAATACATACATTGCCTTCCTAATCTATCAAAAATGTGATGATCAAGTAGAAATGCTTGTATACTACCTTAGCCATATGTTAGTAGTGCATAAGACTTGATACACTAAAGTGGAGAAGTATTTTCTAGAACTAGTCTTCTCTTTAAAGAAATGGAGACAATATCTCTTCAGAAGCCAAGTCAACGTAATTTTCAAGGATAACATACTTAGAGTCATAATGAACAACATCTATGAAAGTATCTGTATAGCTCAATGGAAATCCATAACTATCGAGTTTCACCTCTATTATGTCTCTGAATCCTTAACAAAAGGTCAAGCTATAGTCATACAACTCATAGTTCCACCTATTGATGACTATGAAACCATAGATCCTAAGTTCCTAATGAACACATTAACATATTTAACTAAGTGCCTAAGGGTTATGAGGTAGTCATGAAATTTGACCAAGCTTCAACTACCCATGAAGCTAGTGCTACCATCATCACATTCCTATTTGGTGAAATCCAATCCTTTTCCTATTGATTTGAGTTCTCATGTACCAACAACATAGCAGAAGATGATTCACAACTCATGTTTAACTAAGTAACTGAAGTCTATGCATGCAAAGGTAAGCATTTACAACCTTATTATGACCTAGGAATTAGATACCTAGGCATCAAAGATGATTCACAACTCATGGTTAACTAAGTAACTGAAGTCTATGCATGCAAAGGTAAGAATTTACAACCTTATCGTGACCTAGGAAAGTAGTTATTACAGTAATTCATAAATGTTGATGTCCAACACATACCTCAAAACAAAAATTCCATAGTTGATGTAATTACAACATTAGCCCTCAGTGTGATGCCATGTGTTTAGAAACTTGCCCACATTAATTGTGGATTGCACTACTCCAATCACATAGAACATTAAGGAGACATTTGTCATCATCATTCATACTATTTCTTCTAAGTAAAGGTATGACAATATAAAATTTTGCATTATGCATGGTAAATCTTCACAAGTCCTAACTACTACTCAAAAGGATGTCATATGCAAGTGATCAAAGCAGTATGTCATTGTAGGTGATAGAACATTATGTTAACGATCCTATGATGGAATACTCCTAAAGTGCTTAGGTAAAATTGAGGCTAGAATAGTCCTAGAAGAGGTTCACAAGAGAGTTTGTGGAGGACATATAGGACCTAGAGTCATGGCTGGTAAGATTAGATACTTATGCTACTATTGGTCCCATATGGAAATTGACTATATACTAAAGGTTAAGTGATGTGACACATGCCAATGATATAGCAACCTGATACATGTATCACCAACTAAGTTACATACAACCTAGATAACATGGCTATTTCAATGATGGGAGTTGGATATCATTGAACCCATAACACCTAAGTCTTTTGTAGGACATAACTTCATCATGACTACATACATTACCAAGTGGGTTGAGGCTATTTCCCTAAGGAAGACCACATCCAAACAAGTTTGCAAATTTATCCTAGATAACATCATAGCTCATTTTGGCATATCTAGTATCATAGTTATGGAAAATGGACATCAATTTAGCATCCAAGAAACCAAGGATTTCTATCACAACCTATGCATTAAGCATTCTTTCTCATCACCTTACTACCCTCAATCTAATGAACAAGTAGAAGTAAGTAACAAGGCCATCATCAACTTGCTCAAGAAGATGCTCAACAACAGGAAGTAGAAGTGGCATGTGAGGCTTGTCCATGTACTTTAGGCATATAGAACAACTTATCATAAAGAAACCAACATGACCCCTTATAGCCTTGTTTATGGTTCTAAGTCTAATTTACCTCTTGAATTTCATGTATCATCGCTCTGAGTAGCCTTGAGCAACTTCATCAATGATGAGTAGAGTAAGGAGTTGTAGATGGTAGCCCTAGATTCAATGGAGAAGTAGTGTATGCAAGTGTTTACTCACATCGAGCACTATCAAAGGAGGAAAAAGTGACATCATTACCATAACTTGACCATGTGGAAGTTCAAGGAGGGGGACCTAGTCCTCAAAGCTATTTGCAAGCATGCAAAAAAATTCTTAGCTACCTAGGAAGGACTCTTCCTTATCACTAAAACCTACCAAAATGGAGCATTCAAAATAGCTGAAATGGATGGGAATGAGTTTCCCAATCCAGTTAATCATTCCTATATAAATCCATACTACATTTAGTTGATGATCATCAACAATAAAGCCTACTTTCAATGGTTCACTATGATGTTAAATTGGCAACATGGCCTCCCAAGGCCTTAAATTGGCACCATGGCCTATCACAACCCTAAAATAGTGACCTTGGTAACCTGGATAGCCTAATTCTCATGTGGAGTATATGGATTGTAGCATTATAATATGAAGTGGTGTTTTGTATTCTTTTTTAGTGCCTCTTGGGTCAATCCTCTAGGCACCAACAAAGAGGGTCCATTGAAAGACCATAAACTTTTTCATGGTATAACCAATCTTCATCATGTAGTTTTCACTCCATGAAACCCAAGGCAAAATTTCATTGTAAATGTGAAAATTGAACCCACAACAGGAAATTTCACATGCTTTATAATTTTGGGGCTAAAAAATGCTTCATAAGTGGTTAAAGCTTCATTACCCTAGTGAAAAATTCACCCAGTATCTATATTTTGGCTTGGGGGATGTTAAAATTTCTTTTTAGAATGCTAAAATAGGAAATTTTATCTACTTTGGAAACACCTATAAGGGGTAGATCTCACCTACCCCTAGCATGGAAGTGTGTGTGTGTGTGTGGGGAGGGGGTGGGGGGGCGCTGTGGTTTGGAGAATTTTCTCCCTTTAATGTGGAGACCAAATTCACAACTTAGAAACTTTCCCCTATCCTAGAAACGTTTTCCTCTTAGCCTAGAAAGTATTCCCCCAGTGTGGAAGTTTCCCCATAGCTTGGAACCTGTCTCCTAGCCTAGAAAGCTTTTCCCTACCATGGAAAATTCAATCCCCCTAGCCACAAGGAGCAAAGTTCATCAATTCATATACTTCAACATTGACTAGCCACTTCAACAAGCAAGGTGGAGAGCTTAGTGTGGAAAGTTCATCTTTGGTATGAAAGGTGTGCCCAAATTACTATCTATAGTAAATGTAATGACCATGGGGGGAAGCACTTACTATGTATAGTAACCCTCTCCAAATTTTGGCACTTGTCTCACCTAAATTTTCAGCCAATTTGTAGTAAATTTGTAGCCATTTTTTAGCCAAACTTCTAGATATTTCATAGCCAATTTGTAGCCCCATTTATGATCCCAAAAACCTATAAAATCCAACCTCAAACACCATTTATAGGTTCATAAATTTTTGACAAATGTCTAGCAATTTTTCTCATGGTTCAACAACTTTTGGACATTCTCAAGCAATTTACATACACACAATTCCATACTTGGGGCATTTTCAAGAACTCAAGATCTCTTGCAAGTTCCCACACTTGCATTTTCTTAAACTCCACTATGGAAGAATTGTGGTCTTGAGATTTGATGGATTTCTAGTGCCGACACCACACTTTTAGGATTTGCAAATCCCATCATGAAGCAACTTGGCATTCAAATTTTCCACTTTTCTCATCCCCCCTCCAGAAATGACCCAATTGGTAGATCCAAGGTTGTAGTAGTGAAGGAATGTTTGATAGCATTAGGAGTGGCTTAGCATCTAGATCATGGAGCAAATCACATCAACTTCAATAGGCTTTGAACTCCTACGCAAATGAACCATCCCTTTTCTGCTCATCTAGGCACCATTTGTACACATTTCTCTAACTTTTCTTTATTCTTTTCTCAATAAAGTTTTTAACTTTTGAGTTTTTTGTTCAAAAATAAATTTATTTTTTGTGCATTATTCACATTTTTTTATACTCCCATGTTTTTCATCTCATAAGTCCCTGGTTGATCTATTAGACTAGCCAAGGCACCTCAAATCCTATTTTTTTTATATATCGTGGAGGCCCTAGGGATTTGGGGTCAAGGAATTTCTTGCACTAAGGATCCTTAGTTTTTATTTTAGCAATCAAGGATTTTGGTTGCAACACCTTGACTATTAACAATGTGGATGTAGAGTGGGGGTCTAAAGTGGAGAGTTAAAAAGAAACTCCTAGCCACAAATTCAAACAACCTAAGGAAGCTAAGAAATCCAAGAGAGACAATTATGATTTGGAAGACATGCTATGGGAAGAGCTCCCCTTTAATATTGTAAGTGAAGGAGATGGAAAGCACAAGCTTATGTAGGATAGGACATACACATTTCCTAATCTCTCAAAGATTAGGAAAAACTTGCATAAATAATGTACACTCCTAATCCTTAACACCCCCCCACCTACACCCTTGTAACATTGTAACCATCTGTACTCATAGTCGGTTAGCCTAGATTTTATTTTTTTCTTATGACATTTTGTTTACCTAATTTTAGTCTTTCTTTTGTAAGTTTACTTTTATTTGCATTTTTATTAAAGCCTTTTTTCTTTTTTAAGAACAATATAAACTGCAAAAACCTCATAAAAATTATAAACTTAGGAAAATACATTAAAAATATTAAAGCATAAAACAAATAAAATATATCTTTCCTTACAACCTAGGCCCATCATGGCCTTAAACTGGCAAAACCCTTTTACAACTGTATAATGTACGATGCATCATGGCCTTAAAATGGCAACAATGCATGGCCTACCATGGCCTTAAATTGGCAAACTAATTAAAATGACATGTGGCTTCCATGGCCTAAAACTAGCAAGCATCCTTTTACCTTGTTCCCTTTTTATCTCATAATTGTATTACTAGATTTGTCAACATAGCCATAGATAATCATAACATGAAATCATAAAGCCATGATAAAACCATAACACTAGAATACTATATAGCCAAAACTGAATCCAAAACCTAAAATTTAAAATCCTCATAACATACATAGCCATAGTGACACTGTGTGGCAAAGTGTCCAAATAATAATAAATAATAACTACAAAATCATTCATAACAAAGTCTTCACTAACAATAGCCATCAACGTCAATGATAAATGTAAACATTATGGGCAACTAAAGAATGTTGAGGAGCATCCATAGGAGGAATTGGTGGGCCATCTCCACCCTTGCTGCTAGGGCTACCAATGTCTCCTAGACCCTAAAATATAACAACATAGAGCCAATCAGTATTCAACAACAAACCTATAACTTAAACAAAAATTAAAACAAAAAAATATAAATATATCAAACCTATGGGGAATCTAGCTTGATGAACTCTAGGGATAGATGTTGAAGAATAGTCTACAAATAATGGAGAATCTAGTCTTCCATCATGTTGGCCCAATTAACATCCCTAAAATTAACACATATGAGGATGTTTGTTGGATCCACCCCAATCCAATTAGATGGATCCCTATGACACTATAGCCGTAGAAGTCTCACTTATAGTTGTGGTGACCTGCAGAGTAGGAGATTTAGCCAGCATGAAAGTTCTTTCAAAGAGTTAGTAAGCATTCTTGACCTAAATCACTTTGATGAATAACTCTCTCTTGCATTGTTCAATCATCTCCTCCTTAAGCCATTTAACGTATGCCTCCTAATCAGCCTTGTATTTTCTCTTATGATCCTTTTATGTACGTCCCCACTCTAGGACCAAGCACAGTAAGCATTCAAATCCTTGGCTTTTCATGAGATGAGATCCATTTGAATTTTCTACTCCATCATCTCCCTAAAATGTGCCACCTTGTCATGGATAACATTCCAATAGTGGACACACAAGATCTCTTTGGTTCATAGGCTCTCTGAGTTAGCTGCTTAGGATTCCACAAAGGCCTTGCAATCCTAGAGATCCCTAATCATCTTTCCTTGTTGTTGGATCTTCTTCCTTAAGGGTACAACTTGCTTCAATAGGGATTCATTAGACCTTTGGAACTCCCATTAAGTTTTTACGCATGAAAATGCAAGATCAGTAGTGATTTCATACAACTTTAGTGGTAAATTTTGGACATTAGAAAGTAGTCAAACTTGATGTCATGGCTAGGATCCCATACTACTGATGGCACTATAAACAACTCATAACCATAAGTAGAACCATAATATTAACTTACAACCTATTATAGCCAATACAATATTGAAAAAATACTAAGACAAATAAAACATAGGTCTTACCAGGCTTGGATGCAACTTGTTGCAATTGATCAATGATGTCCTTATCCACTCAAAGTATGAAATCTATCTTTTCTAGGATGTCTACTCATAGTTTCACATGAAACTTAGGTGTAAAGGCCTCTACCTATGGCTCAAAAACTACAATAAGCATGACAATCATTGAACAATTAGAACAAAAAATGAACTTAAACCAATAGGCTATAACAAGCAGCATTAAGGAATGTGCATGCCTATGTTCTATTCCTCCTTTGGGATGACAATGGCGAATGATCCTAGTAATGTCTCATCGATCAAGGTGTCTAGGTCATCTAGATCAATATTGGCTAATCCTTTAGCCTCATGCTACTACAAGAGTGCCTCCTGTTCATGCCTTTGTTCCTCTACTACTATGGTAGCAACACACCTCTGTGCCTCCTTTGCTATAGTAGATACATGCCTTTGCACTTCCTTCACAATGGTAGCTTGGGCTACCATGTCTTGATGCTTATCTATAATCATTATACATAAAATGGGTTAGCATATGAAATAAAAATATATCCATAAGACATAAAACATAGAATTACCAAAATGCAATTAAGACATACTGATGACTACCTAATGTGACTTGTTAAGCTTCAACTTAAGCTTCCTCATGAAGCGTTGCTCTATCACTAGTGCTACTTTCTCTATTGGCTATTTCAATTTTTCCCTGGCTACCCCATCAACCTTGGAGAAAATCTCTTGATCCCTCCTAATGTTAGCTAGCATGGTAAGAGGCTCCTCCCTCATGCTATTAGGGGAAGCATATCGACTACCTCTAACTTCCTTAGTGATCATTGACAGTGATTCCCCCATATACTCTGTTGGATTTTGGGCCTACATGGTAGGATAAATATGCTTTACTCAAGGCCTAGAGAGTTGGTCAAGCTCTTATAACACAAAAATTCCATTCCTTCTCACCACTAGAAACTCCACAAAGCTCTTAATATAAGCTACAAAATATTCATAATGCATGTGGATTATTGTAGATGTATCTTCTTAGAGTTTGAGGATCTTCTTCTAAAGCCCTACAGCCAAATAAGCAACCTAGTTGATCCTAGTATCCCTTGTTAGGACCTTCTTAAAGGTTCATCCCTATGTGATCTTGATCACATTCTTTTGTGATAATAGTTTAGGAAAGGCATAGAATCTGAATAAGGAATAATCTTCCCTTACTTCAACATATGTAAAATCATCCAAGGAGAGCCTAAAGTGGCCATGGCTAGTAGCTGATCATGCCTTGACTTCCTCATGATGGCTTACTTCCTTCACTAGTCTAGTGGAAACTTTCATACCATTAGCAAGGACACCAAACAAGTCACCAAAGGTAGACTCACTAATATGTATGGTGGCCAAAACACCTCAACTATAGTCCTGAACTATCTATATTGTGCATCAAAGGAGTTAATGATGTTCATCATCTCTGTAGCAAGGATGGAGGGGATAGGTGTCATAAAAACATCAAGCAAACTTGCATGCTCAATGTTTTCTTGGATGTGTCTAGGTACCTATCCCCTTAACCACTTTTGTGCTAGCCACATATCACTAAATTTTAGGATAAGGGTATCCTCAAGATGTCTTAAAATAGATAAGGTGATGTTAAAAGAGGTGGAAGATCCTATAAGGCAACAACAAATGCTTATTATCAACATAGGCACATCTAGCAAGACCAAGATATAACAAAAACTAGAATCCTAAGTAGCCATATCAACATTAGACATAACATAAAAAATCATACTTGTTCTTAACTTTCTTTTTCTTGTTCGATGAAACTTGTGTAGAGGTCCAAATGGTAATGGTTTTCTTACTAATGTGCTTGGTGCCCACCCATTAGCTTTGTCCTATCTCAACAACTACACACTTCTTGTAGATGATGTTAAAAACATTAATGTATTTATCAAAGTCACTTCTTAATTGATCATACAAAATGATCCTATTTTTAGGGGCTTTGATAACTACATTTAATGTTGTTTTAGCCACCAACAAGGTCTAATCATTCTTGATTAAAACTTATCCATTAACCTTGTACTTGCAAGATGTGCATAGAAATTGACAAGTTAGTGAAAGGTAATTAAGACAAAAACATCAATTACTTATCACAACCATGCTTATCCTCGTAGATGGTACAGTATGCTAGGGGGATTTAAGAATAATGTGTCAACTTTGTGTGCCATCATTAGAGTGTTATCAACATTATATTAAGAATACTCTGGCATGCTCTAGATCTTAGATAGGTAGTGTGTACCGATGCTATCCCTAGTGTCCACTACCTCCCCTACTACCTAGGTTTCCAGATCATCAGTTATGAACATGATGATCAATTTAGACACCTAACGCATTAGGGTCTCTACTATGACATTAGTCATATCAGTAGTTAGATGTGATCACACCATCACACTATAGTTTTGTAGGATGTAGACAATGAATCCCCTTTCCCCTAGCCAGAACCATAGTAAGTCCCACATAAGAACCAAATCAGGGAAAGGGGTGTTAGCCTTTGGAGTGTTGATGTAGCAAAGGATTACCACAAGCTCTGGCATTCCTAGGAAGGATTTTAGAAGAGCCTTGCATGGAAAAAAATACCCACTATAAATACCATGTTTTAACACTTAGAATTATTTGAAACATTTTACCAAACATCCTAGTTAGGAATGAAATTTACCCTCATGAAAAAATCTATGGTGTTGGTTGAAATTCATTTGGGAATTCAAAAAAAATAGTGTTACAACATTTATAACCCTTAGAAATTATAGCCAAAAAATTATAACATGTACAAAATCACAACCAAACTATGCCTTAGTTTGAAACAATATTTACACAAAAATACCTTAAAACCTAGAAAACAACCATAGGAAAACCATTACAAAAGCTAGAAAAAAAAAAGCTTATAGCATTGCTAACATCCTTAGGCATTTGTAGAGCTATGGAGCATTGGCAAGAAAAATCATTAAGGAGTAAAATTGATACAACCAAAACAAAGCCCTAATTTATGTAGCCTTAGTAAAAAATTCATTAAGCATTCATCTTAACTATGATTTTAGTGATTCTATGGCCACTAGAATCCTAAAATAATGAGGTTTATAGAGATAACCTAAATAGCCAAAAATTCATAACTATTTTAACTATTAAATATAGAAAACCAACCATGAACCTAGCCATCATCAAAAAGTCCTTTTCATGCAAGTTTTGAAGAAACCTCATTAAAAAATTGTTTTAGGTTCAAACAAAGTGATTCTACAACCAGTAGAAAGCTTACATAAATATCTACATATCCATAGCCATAAAAAATACAAAGCCACTTCTATTTCTTTAAAAATAATTCATAGTTCTCTACAAAAAATAAAAAATGGAACAAAACATAATCATACAGCCTAGCCAAAATGTTCATAACATTTTTGATCCAACTCTAAATTAAGAAAAACCATAGCCAATAGAAATCTTAAACATAATACTAGACATCAAAAAACTCAAATTTTTACAACTTATGGCCATTTTATTAACAAAACATTCACATATATGCTTCCTTTTTTGATAGAAATGGTAAAAAATAGATAAAAAACTAACAAGGACCAATGTGAAGACTGCATGAAACAAAACGTAAACAACCCAATAACATTAGAAATGAATAAATAGCATCCAAATAGGGGGTAGGATTTAGTAAAAATTAAATCCCATCAATCACAATGTCCTAGACATGAGAAAATGGCCCTATCCCAAGCTATAAAAAACACCAAGAGTGGCTAGGAAACAACAAAAAATTGCTAGTAATGGCCTACCTTGAAGTTGTAGCAGATGAACCATAAATCACAAAAGGCCTAGGTAGATGGAAGATGCCCTAGGATACTATGTCTACCTTCTTAATGATTGGGTTCTTACTACTACCACCTCCCATATTCATGGTGAACAAGCAATAATGGAAAGGCTTGGGAATCTGATGGATAGAATCTCAAACACTACCTTGGAGGGAGATCTAAAGCAACCACACCGAGAATGGGAAGTTCTTAGAAGAAAAATCTCTACCAAAGCTTATATCCAATGGATTGTAGGAGATAATGACAATTTTTGATGGAATTTTTATGGAATTAAATATAAAAGCTAGACCTAAACCTAAACACCATCTTGCATGCCTCCATTTCTAATTTCGAGCACTAAAAATCATGGTGTACTAGAAATGCAAAGAAGGGAAAGTCTACCCAATGCCAAGAATTGTGGGAGTTGGCATCAAGTTTCAAATTTTTGAATTTTGGAATGGACCCCACTAGACACCTCCCATGCATGATGTGTTCCAAGCTTTAAAACCTTCCAATGCTAAGGTTTTAACCCTTTGGAACACATAAAATCATTTAGCAACCTTTCCCTACTTATACCCACAATGAACAACATGGATCCAACATGGGTCCTAGCCTCCTTTGATCAACTATGCTCCAATACATTCCTCTTTTCCATTTTTAGTATTTGTTACTAACCCTACCAAACCTTAAAGCCCAAAAGGGAGTTAGATCTTAATGAGTCTTGCCATATTGGGTAACAACGCTGAAGCAATTCTACCTAGCATGAATCTAGCATTACCTAGGGAGGTACAACCTTCATGCCTATCTTGGGTATTCATCAAGCCATGATTTGACATTGAGGTAGACTCACATAGCCCTAAACCCCTCTAGTCACCCATGGTAGCCTCAAAACCTTACCAAACCTAGCAAAAAGTGCCTAAAGCTTATAGATATGGTGGTGCCACATTGAGGAGGGCATCATTCATGTTGCTCAACATTGTTTCAGTGTGGATGGATGGGGTGGCATCTTAAACTACTAAAATTGACCACTTTGATGCCTTATTTTGACCTTGATGATCTTCCCAACCTATGTTGCTTAAAACGTATTATAAAATAAGTCAATTTTACACCTTTGACCTTCCCCATGCTAGGAGAACCTTCTACCCACATTGGCTAGCATGGGTCCAGTGTGTACACCCTAGGTGTGGACCATAAAAGCCTTTCACTACCCAAAATTTCCATGAAATTCACTTCCATGACCTAGATACCATCCCATAGTCTTTGGTAGTTAATAGTAAAAAGGGTTTGAGCTATTTTTCATACTTGAGACCTTATTCATACTAGGGAACGTCTCATCCATACTAGCTAGCATGGGTCTAGAATGGATACCTTGGGGATATGCCATAACATCCATTTTATAGCCAAAAATAGCCTTGAAACTTACCCTTTTGACATATAAACCCTACAAAAGCCTTCTAGAACATTCAAATGTTACAAAATATATTAAAAATAGTAAAAAGCTATCATCCCCCTCCCATCCACATTAGTGTCACACTATCTAGTGTGGCTCAAGGGGGCATGGCTACATGAGATACCAAGGAGCCCTAAAAATAATTAATTTTGATACCAAATCTAGACCCTTAACCCTTGCAATATTAGTGTCTTCAAAACCTTATCAAATCCTACCAAAAGCGGGAAAAACCTCATAGATCTAGTGGATCCATGCTGGGGGGATCCTATACATACTGGGTAGCAGATGAAGGGGGTATGATAATAAAATGTCCAAATATGGCTTCAAAACTGACATATTTTGACCTCCTAGCCCTTTTCAAGTCTTTGGCAATCAAAAAAATAAACTAAATAGCCCATTTTCACATCCATTCTCATAGTGATGGTGGGAACCCCCCTCACCTACACTTGCTAGTTTGCGTTTGGCATGGGCACTAAGGAGGTAACGCATGGGAGGTTCACAAACACCTCGAAATGATCCTATATTTCCTTACACTAATCATAGAACCAGGTTAATACTTCCTAGAGCCTTTAAACCTCATGAAACCTATTAAAAATAGTAAATTTTTGATCCCTTGTGCCACCCAAACTAGAGCCATGCTAGCCAATATGGCCCCAGTGTGGCTCCAAGGGGTGATCTCTAAAATCTCCTAGAAACCTTTAGAACTTCCAAATTGCAATCTGAAACCCTATATGTTGACATCAGAAATCTTTAGGGTTGACATGCATACTTTATTTACCATAAAAATTGGCTAGATCTAAAATCTTGAGGTATCCATGATGGGTGAGGCCTGAGGGTAGCATGGCTCTAGTGTGCGTGAGTTGCTTTCCCACTTTTGATAGCAGAGTGACAATCACTAGAAGCCAAGAAGCATACACTAGTAAAGCCTAGGATCCTATAGGCTTAAGTTTGCACTANCACTAGAAGCCAAGAAGCATACACTAGTAAAGCCTAGGATCCTATAGGCTTAAGTTTGCACTGGTCTAATCTCATTTTAACCTTAAAATATACTAGGCTCCTACATCCATGTTGGAGTAATGTTTCCCAGCATTGCTTAGGGGGGTATAACTATGCATGGCCTAAAACAACCTTCACATCTTGAAAAATTTGATTAAAAACCTTAGAAATCATTATCTATAGCCTTAGGAGCCTAAAACCTTAGTTGATCTACCTCCAGAGCCACCACAAAATCTAAAATCAAGTGCATCTTCCTTAAGCCATGCTGGCCAACATGATGTTATTGTGGATATACCTTTCACTATAATCTAACACAACATCTCAAAATGGCCTCAAAACTTAACTAGGAAGCATCCAACTATAAAGCCCTAGTTTCAATTGTATATTGACCCTATTTGATCCTACCAAATTCTATATTTGGATCATCCATGTAGAGCCCCCTTCCATCCATGTTGCCTTGCATGGCTCTAATGGGATACAATCTTAAAACCTATGTTTTTACTAGTTTCAACCTCAAAAGTGGGAAATTTTAATAGATCTAGCCTTGCACTACCTTGGGAATTCCTTAGAACATCAATTTTGATTCTTTGAATGTCACAAAACTAATTTTCCTTGGTATTCATGTTGGGGCCACATTGGCTAGCATGGTTTGAATGTGAATGCTAGATGTAGGCTTCAATAAGAGATTCCATGGGCTAAAATTAACACCAAAATTAACCTCTTCCCTTCCCTGCTTCACTTAGCATGTAAGCCATCTAAAGTTTAAAACTACCCATGACAAGCTTGAGAAACTGCATAGCTATTTCATCCACACTAGAGATCATCCCATCCATCCTAGCTAACATTGGTCCAACATGGATACCTTGCAAACCATGATTTTTTTACATTAGAAAAAGTTAAAATAACCTCTATTAATTCCCAAACTTACCTAGCAACCCTGAAGCCTAATGCCATGGCTGGTGAAATCAATTAGGTGGTTAAGAAGTTATGGCTCTTGGAAGACTTTGAGCTTTGAAAAATGGTAAAAAATCCTCTTGTGTATATGAAAAATGGTGAAAAATAATTCTAGTGTCATGAGTGTTTATAGGAGTTTTTTCCTACATTGATGAGTTTAGGGTTGAAATAAGATTTAAATGAAAGAAAAAATAATAGAAAATCATTGTAACAACATAATTGAGACATCATGCAATAAATTAAAGCAATTTGAGCCTGTGGAATGCATTATTGGAGGATGTTTCTTATGTCAAAGTTAATTAAAAACTAAATGGTTCATGCTATTGAGATGATCAAGATTGTAATGGGGCCTATGGTTAGGGAACTAAACTTAAGTAAACCAAGAGATATATAAGTGGATTCTTTCTAGAGTAGGCTTATCCATAATATGCCCTTACATAACCTTATCATAAGGAGTCTATAGGGACCTAGGATAATGAATGATTATTTTATATTAAATTCTATAACTATGTGAGAAATTGTCTTATGATGATGCAAACTAGAAAGTAGAACTATCATTTTTCCATGGCATGAGGTAATAAGATGAGAGAAAATGGAGCTAGTGAATGGTAAATGGAGAATGATAGATGAATAATCCACATCATGGTTATTTGAGATCCTTAGTAAAATTTATGAATATGATGATCCCATGTCAGCCTCTTCAAAGTCTAGACCAAGTTCAATCTAATTACTATGACATCACACTGATGTATTTCTTCTTTCCTATCATCAAGATTCTATAAGAACCAGTAGCCACCTCTCTAAGAAAGAAAATAAAGAAAGCAAGTATATAGGACTTCATTTGATGGTGTAGGAAAACCTCTTCCAGTCTTCTTTTTCTTCTCTATGTGTATGTTTTTACAGGCCTTTGGATATTGGAGAGATCTCTTAGAAGTTTACAAGACATCTTGGACTAGCCTAAAAGTAATAGGAGATGTATAGAAAATAATGTGCATGTCATGATATTTAAACTAATTTCTTGAGTAAGACGTCTCTTAGAACTTGAGACACCTCAAATGAGACATCTCCAATGTAACTAATACATCTTAGACAAGATTTCTTACAAGTGCATGATACATCATGGCTTTTGGGAGAGACATCTTTGAAAAAAAGTAGACATCTTATCTAAGAACCAGGTTGGGACAAGAACATCTTCACAAGGTTAGAGAGGACCCATATAGATGGGTAAACTTCTAAAAATTCCAATCACAATTCAAGAATTAGTTAAAATATAATAGAAAAGGATGAAAAGATCTAGGGAGAAGGTGAAAAGACTTGGTAAACATCTTGTTGAGTTGAGAAAAGGTTTCTAGGATTCCTATCTTCCTGTTTAACATGAATATTAATGTAATCATCATTGTTGGTACCATGAGTGAGAGAAAGAATCCTTGAGAGTGGAGGGCTAAGAAAGAAAGAGTAAGTGAGAACATTGGATGAGTTTAATTGATGATTGTAGCTCAAAGATTGACTTGTGATGTGTTGCTTATTATGTTTTTTTCTCTTGTATCTTACTTATGAGTTGAAATCTCAATCCTGGATTATGCGAGAGATTTCTATTGGTTGTGTCTTACATTGAGAATAGTCATTTTATGATTGTAGGGACTTGTGCTTTGTAGTATCATTTAAATTTGATAGGTTTTGGATGTTTTTAGCTCCTAGGAACCTAATTAATCCTTTAGTTACATTACTTAAAGATATATAGTTTTCTTGTTTTCTAGTAAATAATGTTATCTTTTTATAACATCTAGATTTAGTATTCAAATGTGATATATTGGAGATTGAACCTACTCTAGCATTATTGATATTGAAGCCTAGGATCTATTGTTATTTGGATTTTTTAGTAAGAATTTGGTCACTTTTAGATGACATCCAAGAAAAAACAAGTGCAAGCTCTAAATCAATACATGAAGAGTATGAAGTTCATCTTCTAGATGATGGTTTCTTGATTGGATGAAATCAACATGAAGGTAGACTAAAATGCTAGTCCTAGCCATATCTAGACCTACAAAGATGAATAGCATGTATGTTCAGATGAAGAAGTTTCATAGCCAAGTGGAGATGGAGTGGATGAAGAAGAAGGAATATCTAGCTATGAAACTGTAGAAAACCATCAGCTAAGGATTCCAATGCAAGGAAATCCTATTCCTCATATAAAAACTCCAAGGGATCTAGCAGTGTTGAATGATACTTCTTCAAGAATGCTTGATGAGGAAGATGAGGCAAGAATTACTAGAGCATTTAGAAATGTTGCAAGACTTCTATACATGGAGTTAAGACTTTTAACAATGTAGCTAGTATAAATGATTTTGCAAGTTGGTTGAAGGCACTTTAGAAGTATTTCTAGTTGGAAAAGACACAAAATACCTAGAGGATAGCTATAGATAAATCTACTTTAGAAGATATTTATTCTACTATATGGAAAAGGAAGTCCCAAGATTATGAAATATGAAATGATCAGCCTATTACAAATTGGGATTTGATGAAATATAGTTTGAAAAGAAAATTTAAAAAGTATTGTTACAGAAAAGAAACCATTATAAAGTTAAAATTATTGAGGCAAGATGATAAGGATGTCAAAGAATTCTACATTTACTTCTCTAGTTTATTCCATCAAACTGAGGTAAAATGGGAGGAATATGAATAAGCTTCAATATTTTTAGGATGTCTTAAAATGATGTACTAGTAGGAGTTGTGCTTTTATGAGACATTGACTCTTGATGAGGCTTATGGTTTGACACTCACGACTAAGAAGAAATTAGATCGATTTAGAAATAGAAGTAAACAAACGTTCAAAGGAGAGGAGAATGGATCTAGATCTAATAAGGGATCCAAGTCCAAATTTGAAGACAAGGAGGGTAGCAATGACAAGAAGACTAAAAGAGATGATGAGAAGGGTAAAGCTAAGAAGGACCAAGGCAAGGGAGAGAAAGGTCAAGGTTGTAGCTCATAAATAGTTTAGTGCTTCAAATGTGAAGAATGAAAACATAAGTAATGAAACTATTCACTTCACAAAACAGCTATGGGTAGAGATGTTTAAACAATGAAGGTGGAGAAGACATCTAGCCAAGCTCTTTAGAGAGGTAATAGTAATGCTCTAGAAATTAAAAATGTTTTGGAATTAAATTCTTATGCATTGATGGGGAATGTTAATAAAGGAGATCATCTTGATAGAAAATTGTTTTTTAGATTGGGACTAGTTGTTTACTTACTAGGAAATGGATTCATATTTTGATTCATGGGGGAGACCAAGACAATATTGTTTTCTCTAGGGTAGTTACTAGATTGGGTTTGGTGATTAATTTTTATTTAACACCTTATAAGGTACATTAGTTGCCTAGAGATTTTTCCTAAGAGGTGATGGAACAATGTACTTTTAAATTTAAAATTAGAAGTTTTTCCATGTACTTTTAAATTTAAAATTAGAAGTTTTCATGATGTGAAGTATGATGTACTTCAAATAGATTGTGCTGATGTAATTCTTGATAGAACTTGGAATCTTAATAATGGTGCCTAGTTTGATAAAGTAAGAAATATGTGGAGTGTTGCTAGATTTGATGAAATCCAAGATTTTATTCCTATGATAGCTAAACAAGTGAGGCATAAAAGCTCACTTAATTCTTCTTTAATCCTTCTGGGAGAGAGAAAATATATTAAGAAACATGATAAAGCCAATTTTGATTTTGTTGTTATGATAAAAACTACTACTAATTATGATGATGTGATGTTTGAACTTCCTATAGGTTTGTT
>MNCI01025207.1:16939-37482 GCA_015680685.1 Gnetum montanum | reverse complement strand
AAGACGCGATATCGCGTACGCGATATCGCAGGGGATGCGATATCGCGGCGGCCGCGATATCGCGACACAATGCATATGACGTCTCATCACACACATAGGGAAAAATGGTCAATTAATGAACTAATGATCATGTGTGTGCAAGAAGAGGGTAGACTTGTGGTGGAAGCAAAAGAGAGTGCATCTGGTCACACACAAAAAGAATAAAGAACAAGCCAAAGGCAAGTGGAAGGTCAAATTGCCTACAGAAGCTGATATTAAGAAGGAATCTAGATGTCTTTTCTGCAAAAAGAAAGGGCACATAAAGAAGGATTGTCCTAAATATCAAAAATGGCTTGAAAAGAAAGGCGCTTAACTCTCACTTGTTTGTTGTTTTGAATCTAAAATGGTTGATGTTGGCCATGACACATGGTGGATTAACTCTAGTTCTACAATCCATGATACTAATTCCTTGCAAGGGGTGCAAAACCTAAGGAAGCCAGTGGGAAATGAGTCTTGCATCTATTCAAGCAACAAGATGCTTTCACATGTGGAGGCAATTACAACATGTAAATTAGTTTTAAGCAATGGTTTTGTTTTAGAGTTGGAAAAGACATTTTATATTCCAAGTTTCTCAAGGAATTTAATTTCTATTTCAAGGCTTGTATGATTGCGATTTTCCTTTAATTTTTCAGATACTATATTTAGTCTTACATTATAGATCTAAACTTATTGGAAGTGGTACATTGACAAATGGTCTTTTCAACATTAATTTACAAAATTAAACTTCTTATACTTTTATGCATGTTCATGTTGGCATTAAGAGATGTGTTATGAATGATGAATCCTCTATGTTGTGGTATTGTAGATTAGGACATATCTCTATTGAGAGAATAAAGAGATTAGTAAATGATGGAGTACTTGGTACTCTAAACTTTACTGACTTTGACACTTATGTGTGGACTGCATAAAGGGAAACCAGACTAATATGTCAAAGAAAGGTGCCAAGAGGAGTTTGAACATATTAGAGATCATACATATAGATATTTGTAGTCTAGATATGGATGCGTATGATCAAAAGTATTTCATTACCTTTATTGATGATTACTCATGATATATGTATCTCTACCTGCTTCATAACAAGAGCAAAGCTTTAGATGCCTTTAAGGTGTTTAAGGTTGAAGTACAAAAACAACATGGTAAGAAAATACAGTTAGTGAGATCTGATAGAGGTGGTGAATACTATGGTAGATATACTGATGATGGACAAGCACCTGGTCCATTTGCTAAGTTTCTTCAAGAGCATGGAATTTTTACCCAGTACACTATGCCTAGTTTTATAGACCAGAATGTTGTGGCAGAAAGAAGAAACCAAACATTATTGGACATGGTGCAAAGTATGCTTAGTAACTCCAAGCTTGGTCAGTTCTTGTGGATTGAATCTCTCAAGACAGTGATGTATATATTAAATCAAGTTTCAACCAAGGTTGTCTCAAAGACACCATTTGCATTATGGAAAGGTTGGAAACCAAGTTTGTAACATATACGTGTTTGGGGCTACCCGTCTAAGGATGCCCATTTCAAGTAAGAGTCTATAATCCACAAGAAAAGAAGCTAAACCCAAGGACCATAAGTGGGTATTTCATTAGATATGTTGAACAATCTAAGATATACAAATTTTATTGCCCATCATATATCACTAGTTTTGTGAAATCAAGGAATGCTAAATTTCTTGAGAATGACTTGACTAGTGGGAGCAGTAGATCTTGGAACATTTTTTCTAAGATAGATCATACAGAAATTCAACTTGCTACTTCAAATGATAGACTGATTTTTGTACACAATACGCCTAGAGCACAAATGTGTAATGAACAACAACTAGTCATTAAAGTTTCACAAACTATTGATCAAGAAGTAGTAGATCTAGTTGAACAACAAATACCAGAACCTCTTAAATAACCTATTGAACATCATGTTCCTCAAGAGAATGATGAACCAACATTAAGAAGATCTACTAGAGTAAGGTGATCAATGATTCCTAGTGACTATATGGTGTATCTACAAGAGTGACTACAACATAGGAATTGAAAATGATCTTGAAATGTTTTCACAAGCCATGAGTTGTAAGGAATCTAACTTGTGGTATGATGCCATGAAAGACGAGATGAACTCTATGTCATCTAATGAAGTTTAGGATCTTGTAAAGTTTCCTGATGGTGTAAAAGCCGTTGGCTGCAAATGGGTCTTTAAGACTAAGAAAGACTCGTTGGGCAACACTAAAAGATATAAGGCCAGATTTGTCACTAAAGCGTTCACTCAGAAAGAGGGAATAGATTATAATGAGACCTTTTCTCCTATATCTAAGAAGCACTCCCTTAGTGTTATTGTGGCATTGGTTGTCCATTTTGATCTTGAATTACATCAAATGGATGTGAAAATAGCATTCCTCAATGGTGATATAGAGGAAGAGGTTTATAAGAAACAACCTGAAGGATTTTCCTCTAATGATGTTGAGAAATTAGTATGCAAGCTCAAGAAATCCATATATGGATTGAAAAAAGCCTTCCATCAATGGTACTTAAAATTCCATGATATCATCACTTCATTTGGTTTTGAAAAAAAACATCATGGGTCAATGTATATACCAAAAGGTTAATGGAAGCAAAATCTATTTCCTTGTTCTATATGTAAATGATATCCTTCTTGCAACCAATAATAGTATATTTCTATACAAGATGAAACATTTTCTCTCTAAGAATTTTGACATGAAGGATATGGGTGAGGCATCTTATGTCATTGGCATTTAGATCCATAGGGACAGATCTAGATGTATTCTGGGACTATCACAGGAAACCTATATCAATAAAGTTTTAGAGATGTTTTAAATGAAAGATTGTTCACCAAGTGTAGCACCCATTGTGAAGGGTGACAAGTTCAATTTGAACCAATGCCCTAGGAATGATTTAAAGAAAAGTTATATGAGCAACATTCTGTATGCTTTAGCTGTTGGAAGCCTTATGTATGCTCATGTCTATACAATACCTAGTATTGACCATTGGAGGGCTACAAAAAAAGTGATGAGGTACCTTCAAGGTACAAAAGATTACATGATTATGTATAAATGAATTGACTACTTGGAGGTGACTGGCTAGTTTGATTCAAACTTTGCTAGCTATGTTGATTCACGGATATCAACATTTGGTTATGTTTTTATGCTAGTTAGAGGAGCTATATCCTAGAGGAGTGGAAAGCAAACTTTGGTTGCTACTTCCGCCATGGAGGCTGATGTTTTTATGCTAGTTAGAGGAGCCAACCATACGAATACAAGCGTTACACATGCGATCTGGTCGAACTCCGCAAACTAAGTGCCTACACGCCTTATGGAACACTTAAGGTTAATCGTTCGTTGTCTTCCCAGACTTACTTGTATTTGTCACGGTTGTATGGTTAAGTAAGTCTAAGGTATGTGATTTTTATATCTTTTATGTTTTATCGCCTATGCTAAGAGAGGGAAGGGTGAAGAGACTAAGTAACTAACTTTAACTAACTAAGTTCTAATGCCTAGCATCAGTATCCATTCCCACTTGTTGTTCATACCTTGAGCCGATGCAACCTTCTGGGATTACCAAATGCTATTCGTTGTTGGGATTACCAAGCGTAATGCACGTGCTCGAAGTGGTCGTACTGAGTGCACTTAGGAGTGTTGAGGGTTGAGAGAGATTAATTAGGAAAGTAGTAAATAACATTAATTGAAGTCCTATTTAGCTTAGTCCATGCACTACAAGGTTTATCCAAAAGTTCATCTTTATTTCCATACACAAACGTGTGCTTAGGTACAATATTTTCTCGAATAAAG
This sequence comes from Gnetum montanum, assembly GCA_015680685.1. Taxonomy (NCBI): domain Eukaryota; kingdom Viridiplantae; phylum Streptophyta; class Gnetopsida; order Gnetales; family Gnetaceae; genus Gnetum; species Gnetum montanum. The sequence continues at coordinate 33,650 of MNCI01025207.1, read as the reverse complement.
ATCCGTTCACTTTGGGACTCCTACTGTGGGCACATGGAAATTACTCTAACCCTAGAATGGAAAATCTACAAGAGTTTGGCTAAGGTCTAGATCTAGATGGAGAAACAAGGGAGAGCCATCTCTTATTTATAGATTTGGCAACACGACGCAATATCGCGTATGTGATATCACATCCCATCATACCCCCATGATTGAATAAAAACTCGTCCTCGAGTTCCTTACAAAATATTGGGAAGGTATGGGATTATTGACTTGAATGGAACTAATGGTGGATGGGACGACATGTGAACAGATCATCATTACAGAACATGACAAAACTGGTGTTGAAGACAACAAGATTGAACACTTTATACATTTCACATCAGGCCTTATTTGGTAGCGGAGAGAGAAGAGAGAAGAGAGAAGAAGTCTGCTGCTGCCCATGCCAAGATTGTGCCTTTCATTGTCCATCCGTAAGCACGCCATCGATCTTGCTCCTTGCATAGTTGCTTCAACATCAATCCATTCCAGGTGTTCCCTTCAGGTCCAATCTATTATTGTATGATTGCCATCTGCACACAACACCATCTTATATTAGCAAGGGAAAATGAATCATAATGTAGTTGATACCTTGCTTCAGTGAAAGGTCCATTGGCTGAGTTGTGGTATGGTTGATGCGGACTCTGGAGATATAATAGTGGTGACTACCGAAGGTGTAGGGGTTAGGAGAAAATTGAAAAAATTGGGTCAAGACCCCCATGAATAAGAGCAAACCTCTGGTAGCGATAGAATGGAGAAAGAAAAAGAACAAGAAAGATGGAGAAAAAGAGACAACTGTAACATCGATGAAAGGGATGTTAAGATGGAAATGAATGAAATAGAGTTGATTACAAAAATGTTAAGGAAAAGAATTTAACTGGTGTACCAAATAGGAATGCCATTGGGTCCTCCCCAAAGTAGGCTTATGCCCTTAATGCCCTGACAAACCCACATTCAAAGAGTCCGTAGGCTCTAGGAATGTCATTTGGAAATAACAGTTAAAGTCTTAACCACAAGAGTTTACCAAAAAGAAACACAGTGCATCTCCCAAAATATGGACTACTGATACAACTAGCAATGAGGTGGTAAATGGAGAAAGAAGGATGGAGAGAAGAAAATGGAATGGAATCCCAAGAACAAGGTGGTGTATAGTCCCTTGTGTATTTAATGATTAATGTAACTTAGTAAATCCCATTCCAAGTCCGGCCTCAACAAACCACATCCAGTGACTTCGCATTAATGCATTCGGCCAATCCATCCACTTGAAGTAACAAGAATGCATCCCCCAAAGAGCCACCACCATTCTGACGAAACGAAGGAGGAGAGAATGGGAAGTGAGAAGGGCCTTAGTTAGAGGAAACATGTTTATTTTAGTTCCATAACTAGTGCTTATAGCCCAAGTGATTATTTCAGTTAAGGGGTGTGCTTTGAATCCTCACTTACTTTTTTTTTTTTTTTGCGTGAGAACCACACCATGCAAAGACTTTGTTATTTTTATTAGCTTGACTTTCCGATAATGTGGCAACATCAAAACGGTAAGCAAACTCAAGAAGAAAACATCTAAGCACCCAAGAGAATGGCCAACACAAATGCATCAAGTTCCCTTGAAGTCACACCCTTTTCAATCCTTGAGTCCTTCCTTAGTTTTAGAAATGCCCAATCACCGATTCGTTATAGTTCTTGTTATTTTGGAAAAAGGGACTGTACATTTCCAAGCCGAGAGAGACCATAGAAATTTATGGATGTATGGATGAAGTGAACTCATTGCCTATCATATCAAAAGAACCATACCTTAGTATCAACATCGTAACTTAAAGGTAAAAACCAAACATTAGCAACTAGTAGAAAATAGTTCATACCATCATTAGAGTACTTATTGGGTGACAAACTTAACAAAATAGATAAGCACACACTCACACAAAGAAATGAAAAAGTATAAACGATGTTGTAAAACAAAAACAAGAAAAGCTAAAGAAATTTGTAAAACAAGAAAGTGAAAAACAAAAATGTGTAAAATAAAAACTTAAAAGAACTGAAAGTCTCAAATGATTAGCATAGATGGCCATATCCCCCATGATTGAATTGAAAAGGAGAGATCCAAAATAAGGAGCATTGGTTTGAATTTCTTAGAAGTGTCCAACTTCTCCCAATTGATTTTTTCAGGTTAAGGGTTGGAAGTTGGCGACGCTCATACTCCAATGTATCTATGCTTTCATCATGGGTGCGAGTTGTTCCCCCAGTTCATTCTATGCATGTTGGTGGGCTACTCTCTTGATTAGCTGTCAACCATTGGGTGTTTTCTTGTTGTGTGGTTGCTACATACAGGCATCTTTGTATCTGAGTTTCTTGGGCACACCAGTTGCATGCAGGGGATGCTGAGCATTCCTCCATGTCATCACCCTCTGAGTCACTATATGTGATGCATGGAACTTTCTTCTTCTTGATCTTTCCATAAATGTTTTCCTTAGATATTTCCAAGGAAAGATCGTGAATCCCTAGGCATGCATTTATGGTACTTAGCCATGCCCTCCCCATTATAATTGGGAAGTCCCCTTTGTTACTATTGACTTCTATCACAAAGGAAACCAACTAGGTATGACCAACCACACACAGTGATAATGATGTCCTCCACCAATCCCAAGGGAATAGTGATGGACCAGTCAACCAACTCTAGTTGAATATTGCTCTTCTTAAGTGGAGGTAGGTTCTAGGCTTTATACATTTCTCGTGAGATTAAGTTGACTCTGAAACCTGAGTTAAGAAGAGCCTTATGAGGTTTATTCCCAATGACTTAGAGATAAATTAGGGGACTTCTAGGGTCAGATAATTTCTTGGGAAGGTGGCCCACCTTGATCCAGTCGGTAACGATATGTGTTAACATAACAATGTGTGTGAACCTCTGTTGTTGGTTTGAAGGGAGCTCCGAAGCCTTACTTGTTGGAAGAGCGTACACAGACTCAACTGCTTGTGGTTGTGAGAGCTTGTTTGGGCTTTTGGTTCTGAAAAAAGGTCTTCTCTTCATACGATTGTCAGAACCAGTAGCGGGTTGGAGGTTTAAAACTCTTCTAGCATTAGGTTGCTGTGGTTGAGTGGGGAGTTCCCCTTACATCGTTGGAGCAGGTGGTAGTGGAACTATCGGTGTATGAGTGATGGTTGGATTTCAAGGATCGTATGCATGTGGTATGTCTCCCATAAGAGAAGGAGTCCTAAAATACCCCTGAACTTGGTAGTGATGTTGTGAAGTTGCGTGACCCATAGAGTCACTTGGAGAAACCAACTACTGCACGTAGTAGCCATAAGGGTGTGGTTTCCGGTAAGGGTATTGTTGCCTAGGCAGTGGCATTCCCCATGATTGTGGGTGTTTCCACTACTAGTGTTGCCCGATAGGTTGTGGTGGAGATCCACTTGGATAATATGTTAATGGTTGGTGGAACTACCTCGGGTTACCTTGGGGATAAGGTAACCTTCGGGGCGCTTGCTGTTTGTTAAGTCTTTGGTTGAGTGCATACACCTCAGACTCTTGTAGATGTGAGATTATGGGCCAACATCCCTTAGGATGGTCATATTGGCAGATCTCACATCCACCTTCATTGTTCGTGTCAGAATCCACAACCTCATTGATGATAGTCATTTTTCCCTTACCCTTGTTACATGCATGGTCTAAGTCTCTCCACTTTTTCTTATCATGATCACTACTTTGCTGCTCCTTAGACTCCTCTACGATTTCTAGGACAGTTTGAATTTTGCTATCTAAGGAGCTCCATATTTAATCTACCTTAGCTGACACTTCTGTTGTTAATTTCTGAAGTGGCAAGGTTTTTGTATTCACCAACTCTTTGAGTGGTGACTCATCCTCTTCCTCACATAATCTCACTCCCCTCTTTCGGAGGGAAGGATTGCGATTGTACTCTTCTACTCTTTCTCTTTTCTGTAGCTCCCCTTCTTCCTTAGCTACTTGCTCCAACAATTTATGAACTTCATGGAACCTAAGTTCTGATAATCTTTCTTGGGCATATGTCCCAAGGGTTCTCTTGGTTTCATGTCTTGGCCCATCTACAAGGTGGTGGAGTTGATCCCGTTGTGCGTAACCATGGCTCGGGCAATGATGTATCAATGCATAATATTGGCCCATGGCAGCATCCAAGGGTTCGTGATTACCTTGCTTCCATCCTTGGATCTGCTTACGCAAGTCGGACAGTCTGGAGTACATTTGGTATTTATCATTAAACAATTCTTGCATTGTACTCCACCTCCTAATGATTTCCGGTTCTAAGGACCGGTACTAGCTTTCCGCTTCCTTTACAAGTGTCCTAGGAAACAACTTTAATTTTTGCCACTCATTTTCAATGTTCTGCAAGGCGCAGGCATCATGAAATGCCTGTAAATGGTTCTGAAGATCATTGTTGTATTTGCCTTCGAAGCGTGAGATATTTTTCATATTTAGTCTCTTGATCCAGCTATCTTTCTAGTGCCTTGTAGGTATTCTAATAGCCTCTGTAATGTCTAACATACTTCGGGTGGCAAGTAGGGGTTTGTCATCTCTCTCATGACATCTATGATGCCTACGTGGTTCCCTACTTTCCCTTCTTCCATGCCTAGACTCTCTAGAGTGCCCTTGTCCTCTCTCTCGACTCTCTCGTTGAGGTCTCTCATCTTGCTTATCCTTATCCTTATCCTCACGGTTGGGATCTTTGTGACTGTGTCCTGATGTGGAAGGAGAGGGTGAATGATGTGATGAAGGGAAAGAGGGAGGAGAACCATTGCCATGACGATGTTTCCTACCTTCTCTTTGGTTGCTACGACCCTGATCGTGATGATGATCAGATTGCCCATCCTTATCATTTGTTTGTGTTCCCTCATTGAACACTTGGTGTTCGTGGGCATCAGAACTAGGGTTGTGTATCGTGGAGAAAAGGTTTTGATACACCACCTCCTCACTCTTGTTAGAAGGGGGAACATCATTTTTTGGAGAACCTATTGAGATCGGTTCACCACCCTTAACTTCTCTTATGATAGGCGAAGTGTTGCGGGGTCCTTTGCCCCTCAACGATGTGTGATAACTCTCCTACTATGAGTCCCTTAGACGTTGCACTATTGTGGGATGGTAATCCCTTGTGTCATAATCCTCTGTAACTTATTCAGCATATAGATCCATCATGCCTATCTATGCAAGAGAACGAAGGAGCATGTTAGGGACTGCCCTATCTGGAGGTAACACTATGTTACCTTGTAGATCTCTCCAGTGTAGTTGTTCATCCTGATGGAAGTTAAAAGTAAAATCGAGTATATACTCATCGTGATGAGTATATACCACCTAATACTATTGAGGAACTAGTGGTTCTAGGTTACGTGTGTTAGACCGCCGATTGTCTCTTGTGTTATCCCTAGGTGGTGAAGTGCTTTTATGAGAAGAAGAAGACATTGTTTCTTATTCGGTGTGCTAATTAACCGTTATATAATTATTTTTTTAAATTAACCCTAAGGGTTCGTTTAAGCTCCCAACGATGTGAGTGATTTCCTATGTTCTACTTAGCGCACAAACAACTTAGTCCCCGGCAACAGTGCCAATGATGAGTGGTGAGGTACCCCTACACTCAACCATACGAATACGATCATTACACGCGCGATTCGGTCGAACTCTGCAGACTAAGTGCCTACACACCTTATGGAACACTTAAGGTTAATCGTTCGTTGTCTTCCTAGACTTACTTGTATTTGTCATGGTTGTATGGTTAAATAAGTCTGAGGCATGTGATTTTTATATCTTTTATGTTTTATCGTCTATGCTAAGAGAGGGAAGGGTGAAGAGACTAAGTAACTAATTTTAACTAATTAAGTTCTAATGCCTAGCATCAGTATCTGTTCCCACTTGCCATTCACACCCTGAGCCGATGCAACCTTCTGGGATTACCAAATGCTATTCGTTGCTGGGATTACCAAGCGTAACACACATGCTTGAAGTGGTCATACTGAATGCATTTAGGAGTGTTGAGGGTTGAGAGAGATTAATTAGGAAAGCAGTAAATAACATTAATTAAAGTCCTATTTAGCTTAGTCCATGCACTACAAGGTTTATCCAAAAGTTTGTCTTCATTTCCGTACACAAACGTGTGCTCAGGTACAATATTTGCTCGAATAAAGATTCGTTCACTTTGGGACTCCTACTGTGGGCACATGGAAATTACTCTAACTCTGGAATGGAAAATATGCAAGAGTTTAGCTAAGGTCTAGATCTAGACGGAGAAACAAGGGAAATCCACCTCTTATTTATAGATTTGGCAACGTGACGCGATATCGCATACACGATATCATAGGGGAAGACACGATATCGCGGCGGACAAGATATCGCGTACGCGATATCATGGCCCATGCGATATCGTGTCCCATCAGTTTGTTTCTTATTTTAAGGCTATTTCACATGGTATATGGTTAAAGAGTTTCATATCAGGGCCTAGAATTGTGGATTCCATGTCTAGGAAATTAAGAATGTTATGTGACAATTTAACTGTTGTCTTTATGGCTAAGAATAATTAGAGTGGCAGTCGATGTAAAAACATTGACATAAAGCACTTAGCCATAAGGGAACACATTAAGGAAAACAAAGTAGTCATTGAGCATATACGCACTGAATGAATGATAGCTGTTCCTTTGACAAAAGAAATGCCACTGAAGTCATTTAAGGATCATGTAGTTCAGATGGGACTTGGTTCCATCATGTAATTTATTGTACGTACAACTTTACAGTCTTAATGAAACTCTTATTCAATTGTGCTATTTTCTCATATGATTTGTGCATACAGTTATGAGAGAAAATTCACATATGGCGGGACCTAGAATGAACATTGGTTTATTCATAAAGCTAGTTATCATATAAGAAATTACATTTGAGAGATAATGCATTGTAATACATGGAAGATAATACTTACATTAAGAGGAACTATTGCCATGATTCATGCATTTATTTCTTGAACTTTGGACTTGATTAACTATGGAGACCAAGTTGGAGATTGTAACATGCATTACACATTTCCACTTTTACGTGTACGTTAATGCATCAAGGTGGCCTCCATATTTAGTAACACATTTACACATTGACATTGGGGTCTCTTATTTTTTTTAATTTCTCATGCTAACTAATTCTATGGCCTATAAATTCATTCTTGAGAGGAGAACAAAGGTACCATGAATCATAGCAGGATTGCAGTCCTAGTCCCTTTCACAGATGCTTAGAGGTTGCATACACCATCATTGCAGAGCGCCGGTGTGAAAGAATAATCCGAACACCAAGTCTAATTTAAGGCATCAATGGCTAGAGGTCAGTTCTATTTGCTTCTACATTGTGCATTTCTGGTTATCTATGCATGTAAATTTCTTGTGCAATTCACAAATTTTCTTACACCGGCACCCAACACTGAACTAGAAACATATGATACAAATACATCACCATCCTAGAACCAGCTAATCCACAATGATGATATTGAATTAAGAAAATATGGAAATAAATTTTATATTTTTACTTTTACAAAATGTTGTTAAGCACCCTCTAGTAGTAGTCATACTGTCTCATCCTCCATGCATCTAAATTACTGCTTATAAGAGAAAGTACAAGTGAAACACATTGCTACATAGGAAAAAGTAAAGTACTAGTTAGTTCTACAATTGATACCCTCAGAGTATATACGACAAGACTTGAAAGCTGAAAAATTTATTTGTGGATGCCAACGGAACTACGTCTTCTCTCAAGCTCAAGTGAAACCACTTTCTTAAATTTTGAATTGCTCTTGGTCCACCTTTGAAGCATAGAAAGCCAGAATCCTGAATCCAAAAAAGTGCAAGTGAATTAGATACATTTATATCATCATTATCCTCTCAAAAGAAATAAGGAAATAGTCCAAATAAGTTCACAAGCCACATGGCAGATTATTCACAGGCCTCAACAAGCAAAAGTCCTATGACTATATAGTGTTCTATCTTCATTTGTTCATGGTGTTTTTAAACTGCTATTTATGCAAGAGATTTATTTTTCAAAAATGCCATGAATAAACAAAGATATAAAAAACTTGACTGAGAGGGTAAAACTAAATTGGGTAAGTGGTAGAGAAACAAAGGAGGCATAAGTGATTCCATTTTTAGTTATCTTGTTACCTCATCCAATAATCGGGCTTGGTTAAAATCATCTTATTTAAAATCATCTCGACTAATTGATATATATATATATAAATATAAGCTAGTGGAGCGGTTTTGTGGGTAATGAGTAGAATTTAATTATTTTTTAAGTTTTTATGTTATTATATATATAAGCTAGTGGAGTGGTTTTGTGGGTAAGGACATAGTTATAAATGTTCAAGTTGTTAAAATATTAATAGAACTATTTAAATAACATCACTCTTTGCATTCCAAATAATATATACTGGTAAACATAAATTGGTAGAAATAAAAGTTTATATATTTTGTATATGTTGATGAAGAAATACATTGCACAATTATTGCAATAAACATTACAAAGTTGTAGAATAGGATTGAGCAAAAAGCAAAATATAGTGATAAGTGTTAACTCAATATGCCTAATCCTCTAATTAAGCAAAATGAACTTCCTATGCAATTCTACTATGGAGATTTTTATTATGTAAAATCTTTCTGTATCTCTACATAGAGAAAGGAGGATGAATCTTCAAAAAATCGATGGTCTTGACTCTAGATAATGCAACAAATGTTAGAGCCATAACTTCTCTTGAACCAATGTCAATAGTAACCTTATCTAGTGTCATTCCTTGAGATTTATGAATAGTCATGGCCCATGCCCACCGTAACAGTAACTAACGTGATGCTCCTAAGACCATAGGTATAATTGGCACAGGATGATGATTAGCATTATCAAAGGGACATTCGATGTATGAGTCAAAATCAACAACAACGCATGATGGTAATGTAGGTGGTTGTTTACTTGGATGATATATAATACTATGAATCATGCTAAGTGCACCATTCACCAATCCTACTTCAGACCAAAGGTTAACTATGAGTGTAACCCTTACACCTTCACATATAAGTAAATATCGCTCAATATCATCGCCATCATAATTTGAGATTCTGAATCTGTGGGGATCTCTATCTGCTACACACACAACAATAGGTCTCTACATTGTTTGCAACATTTTCTTCTTGTGTGATTGAACTTTATCATTTGTATCATATAAATGCATTAATTCTTCAAAACTATCTAATCCACTTGAAGTGGTTGGAAGATTCATTCGAGCAGCCAAGAATCTTCATCATGGCATTTTCCTTCTCTAATATACATTAATACTTCCCTAAAAATTTGTTGTTGAGGATTAGTTCCAAACTGACGATAAACTACATCCAAAACAACAAAGGTATGGAATGATTTCCAAAACCCTATAATATCTAGATTCCTAAATGCTTAAGGCACAACATCAAGCACAAGAGGAAGCTAAGCCAAATCATCTATCAGTCTATCTAATCTTCCTCCAAAAACTTCATTGTGATGCTCTGGAAAAATTTCTCTTAGTCATTTATCAATGCGTTGTAATAATCTTCCTCCCACAAAACGCATTTCATCAATTATTATATATCTTACATGCGATAGTCGATTTTGTATACTTATCTTTGCAAAGGAAGAGAGTTCTTTGTAGGCACCTTTCCAATGCTCAAACTGGAATGAATGGTTGCTACGTTAATGTTAAATGTTGTAGCTCCTATAGGTGCCATGACAAGTAAAGCATTATGTTTTTCATGGTAGTATTTCATGAAAGTGTTACAATGCATGCCTATGAGAAATGACTTTCCTATACCAGCTGTTCCCTAGATAATCATTTGTAAAGGCGAAACAACTTCATCTGTTGACTATGAAAATATCATGTATCTTACAATTTTATTGTAGCATTTCTTTTGCTTTGCACCTAGCTTATCAAAATCGTAGGCACTATAGTCATGATCAATAACAATCATGGCATGAGATGATTTATTGCTAGTAATAGAGCTTGTAGTGAACTTTGCAACATCCTCTCTTGAATATTGTAACAACCAGTCATGCATCTATCAACATCCCGTAGGCCAAGCATCTCTAATTTTGTTCTCTAAAAATGGTTCGTTCATAAGAGATGATAGTTCAGGATTTCAGAATCATATTCCTCATGATCCTGCACCTAGGGAGTTACATCTACAAATCAATGAGGTAAGGGGTGTAGCTCATATGGTAGAGCACTCTCTTTACATGCAAGAGGCACGAGGATTGATATCCCATATCTCTAATTAATAATAATAAACCTTTATGCTCCATTTCTAGAGAACATAAGGCAATAGCTTTAGTTTTAAATTGATTAGACTTAAGATATTCATAAATCGCTTTATTTGGTGAATCTTAGTGATTTCTAAAAACAAAACTCTAGACCTTTATGCTCCATTTCTAGAGAATATCTTAAGTCTTAGTTTTAAATTGATTAAGCTTAAGATATTCATTTGGTGAGTCTTAGTGATTCTTAAAAATAGTACTAAAGATTGTTAAGAAGAAAATGACTTTCAATATCTTAGGATAGGATTCTAATATTTTTTATGTTAGTTTTAAATTGATAATACTTAAGCTGCTCACAAAATCACTTCATTTTTGTGTGTCATAGTGATTCCAAAAAAAATATTGTAGATTATTAAGAAGAAAATATCTTTCAACATCTTATTATAGGATTCTAATATTGTTTATGTTAGCTGTAAATTGATAATACTCAAGACACTCATAAATTCACTTTATTTGGTCAATGTTGGCTTCCACCAAATCATTTAGCTGTTGCCCTTAGAACTAATTTAGTCACATGTTAATTTAAAATCCAAGGGCATAGCATTGACATCACTGAATATAAAATGTAAACACAATATTTTTTTTATGCATAGTTTGCATTTTATTTTTAAAAAATAGATTTACACTTATACCAAATTCATAGTCAAGCTATAATTAATTTTTCAAAGATTAAAGATTAAAAGAAATAATGCCATTTTTATTAATTCCCATTGGAATTTTGTTTCTAAAATGGTAATCAATGTGCAAATATTAATCTAAATATAACATAGGAGCTGAAAATGATCCCGAAATGTTCTCACACACCATGAGTTGTAAGGTATCTAACTTGTGGTATGATGTCATGAAAGATGAGATGAACTCTATCTCATCTAATGGAATCTAGGATCTTATCAAGTTGCTTGATGGTGTAAAATCCATTGGATGCAAATGGGTCTTCAATACAAAAAAAGGCTCATTAGGAAACATTGAAAGATATAATGCAAGACTTTTTTCTAAAGGTTTCAGTCAAAAAGAGGGAATAGATTACACAGAGACCTTTTCTCGTGTATCTAAGAAGGACTACCTTCATGTGATTATCGCATTGGTTGCCCATTTTGATTTTGAATTACATTAAATGGATGCAAAAATGGTATTCCTCAATGGAGATCTAAAGGAAGAGGTTTATATGAAACAACCTGAAAGATTTTTCTCTAGTGATGGTGAGCAATTGGTATGCAAGCTCAAGAAATCCATATATGGATTGAGATAGGCCTCATGTCAATGTTATTTAAAATTCCATGATGTCATCACTACATTTGGTTTTGAAGAAAACATAACAGATCAATGTATATACTAGAAGATCAATGGGACTAAAATTTGTTTTCCTATCTTATATGTGGATGATATCCTTCTTGGGAATAGTGATAATGGATATCTATACAAGGTGAAAAAATTTCTCTCTAAGAACTTTGACATGAAGGATATTAGTGAGGCATCTTATGTCATTGGCATTAACATCCATAGGGACAAATCTATATGTATTCTAGGACTATTGTAGGAAACCTATATCAATAAAGTTTTAGAGAGGTTTTGGATGAAAGATTTATCATCGAATATAGCACCCATTGTGAAGGATGACAAGTTTGAACCAATGTCCTAGGAATGATTTAGAAAAAAGGCAAATGAGAAATGCTCCATATACTTCAGTTGTTGGAAGCCTAATGTATGCTCAAGTTTTCATAAGACTTGACATTGCATTTTTTGTTGGAATGTTGGGCAAATATCAAAGTAATCTAGGCATTGACCATTTGAGAGCTACAAAGAAGGTGATGAGGTACCTTCAAGGTGCAAAAGATTACATGCTTATGTATAGAAGAACTAACAATCTAGAGGTGATTGGCTACTTTGGAGGTTATGTTTTTATGCTAGCTAGAGGAGCTGTATCTTGGAAGAGTGGAAATCAAACTTTGGTTGCTACCTCCACAATGGAGGCATAGTTTGTTTTTTATTTTGAGGCTACTTCACATGGTGTATGGTTGAAGAGTTTCATGTTAGGCCTTAGAATTATAGATTCTGTATCTAGGCCATTAAGAATATCTTGTGATAATTTAGCTAATGTCTTTATGACTAAGAATAATAAGAGTGGCAGTTAAAGTAAACACATCGACATAAAGTACTTAGCCATAAGGGAACATATTAAGGAAAAGAAAGTGGTCATTAAGCATATAAGCACTGAATTGGTGATAGTTGATCCTTTGACAAAAGGAATACCATTGAAGTTATTTAAGGAAAATGGGACTTGGTTCCATAATGTAATTTTTTTGTACATACAATTTTCCAATCTTAATGAAACTCTTATTCAGTTGTGATGTTTTCTCATATTTAGTTTACGCATATAGTTATTAAAGAAAACTCACATATGACAAGACCTAGAATGAACATTGGGTTTATTCATAAAGTTTAGCTACCATATAAGGAATTAAGTTTGAGAAATAATACAATGTAATACATGGAAGATAATACTCACATTCAAAGGAACTATCACCATGATTCATGTATTTATTTCTTGAATGTTGTGTTTGATGGATATTAGGTTAAATATGAAGATCAAGTGGGAGAATGTAACCATTTATGATTACAGAAAGTTTCAATGTAACCATTTATGCATTATAGAAAGTTTAATGTAACCATTTACGTGATATGGAAAGTTTCAATGTAATCGTTTATGTGTTATAGAAAACAAATGGTTTCAAATTTGAAACCAACTAAATTTGTTGTAATGGTTTTCACAACAATAGTCTTATATTTCACATTTAAACCAGAAGTTAATCTTTGGTAACATATTTTCTGGCCTATAAAATGTTCTTGATGGGAGAACAAATGATACTAGAAGATATCAAACTCACAACAATGTTACAATTTTGGTCCCTATCACAAACACTCAAAGTATGGATACATCATCGTTGTTGAGCGTTCGTGTGATAGAAGAATCTAAGACACTCTTTGAAACTCATTCATGTAGTCCAAACAAGAGCAACAATGGCTAGAGGTCAATTTTTTGTTTATTTCCGCATTTCAATGATTTTGTGCAATTCGATTAGATGCACATTTTGATCAATGTTTTACAACAAATTTTTCTTACAAATAGGACCCAAAAACAATTTGTTGTTTAGATCAAGTAAAATTCAAATATTCTAACCATAACATACCTTCGTAACATAACCCTTTAGCCTTCCTACATAGTGAGGAAAGGATGACCTTTCAAGGACATTAATCTATTCTTAATCTATCTAGATCTCTCTATTATATAAATACAAATCAAAATATTATAACCACAACATGACTTCATAACCTAACCCTCTAGACCTCCTAAATAGTAAGGAGAGGATGATCCCTTGAGGCTTATCATGTAATTGAGAAATTAAAGGTACCAATAGTCACAAAATTTGCATGGGCTACTAGGGAGTAGGTAATAATCCCATTCAAATAGGATTTCTGTTGAGCAAGGTTGAAGTATAATTTTCTAATTTGATCTTAAAAATAAAAATTATATTCTAACCCTCCTAATCTATCAAATATTAATTCAAAAATATACAAGATAATGAAATATAAATCAATTAAGGAACATTACATTAATGAAAAATACTAAGTTACAACTCATTGTAAAAAACGTTGTCTTGGAAAAAAATTTGTTTAAAAAACCATCCCATAATGTAAATTAATGTAAGAAAAAAAAGCATGAGGTACATGTATTTCCTATTAAATGTAACAATAACCTTAGTTATACATTTATAATATATTTATATCACCATCATCATCATCATAGCCTTGTCACAATCAAATGGGCTCAACTACATGAGTTCTTTTTTACCATTCACCTCTATGAAGAGGTAGATCTTTGTTAATTTATAGTTTCTTCAAATCATTCTTGATTGTTTTTTTCAATGTCTTCTTTGGTCTTCTTTTCGGTAGCTTTTTTGAAATAGTGATCTAGCAACCTTTGCTTATAAGCTCATTGTCTAATCTTCTTTGCACATATCCAAACCATCTAAGTTTTCATTCTTGTAGCTTATATAAAATAGAAGTGACTCCAAGTCTTCCTCTAATATCTTTATCATGTAGTTTATCTCTTCTAGTAACATTCAACATCCATTGAAGCATATGCATTTCTACCACATTGATTTTTTTTATACCTCTTTTATATTATCCAATATTTAGCATCATATAAAATAGTAGGTGGTGAGTTAAAAAAATTTATGCGGATCAATAAAAGAAAAGAAACGATACTTTAAAATATTGAAGAAACTACTAAAAATGAACTACAAAAAAGATAAAAATGATAAAATTCAAAAGTAGCATGAAGCATCTTCAAGGAATTCACCCCTCATCAGCATGGCTTTGATGTTGGATGCATGCCAAAAACAAGGATGATAGCAAACAATTTATAGGAAGAACTTGATTCTTTTTGAAAGAAAATAGTAGACACATGTTCGAAAGAAAAAAATGGCAACCCTCACATTTGAAAATATGAGGGTGGACTAACTATTCCAAGATCAGAAAGTGTAAACATCAAAATTGAATCTACTACAACATCAAGAACCTCTGTAGTTTGAAACTTTCTCTAATAGATGATATGTTTAGGGAAGACATTTGCAAGATGTGGATCTTATTGTCAGAGCCGCAAGAGTTCAAGGTCCCTCACATTTAAGAATTTAGTTAAAGGACCAAAGTCCATGAAGAGAACGAGAGGGATCCAACTTGTGTTGTACATGCTTCCTTTGATCACGTGGAGGAGAGTAGCTTCATATGAAGCTGAAAATTTATGTAGCATCACTTGATTAATTGGTTATACTCCATGACTTAGACACATAGAGTTTACTCTAAAAGAATCTAAACGTTGATGAATTGTGTCATTCTAACAAAGCAAGAGCTAGATCAGCTAGTAGAAGTAGTGGGAGAAATAATAGTAATGGCAGAATTATCATTGCTGCTCTTGGATCTACAACTCAAAAAAACTTGTAGGTGTCCAATAAGAAGATCTTAATTGATCATGGAATCTAGAACCTTAAAGGTTCTAGATTACATCTTTAACCAACAAGTGCAAAGAGAGAAGAAGCTTTATAAGTTAAAAATTATATACAAATCACATGCAGTGGCTAAAGAGAGTTGGCAGAGACCAAACAAAATGTAGAAAAAGCAAATATGTTGCAAAATATTGAACAAACTACTAAAAATGAACTACAAAAGTGGTAAAAATGACAGACATTAAAAGTAACATGAAGTGCTTTCAAAAAATTTCATCCCTCATCAGTGTGATTTTTTGATGCTAAATGCATACCAAAACAAGGATGGCAGTAGGCAGTTTATAGGAAGAACTTAGCTTGACAATAGATCTAGCTAAGAAAAAGTAATTTAGCAAGGGATAGAAGTTTTAGCAGTAAACATAGAAAAAGGCATACCTAGTTATAATCTTAAAGAAAGACCACATAGCCTCTCCAACATCATGATCAACTAAGGAGCTTACTACACAGTTAATTAGATCAACTAATGATCATGAATTACAACCCCTTACTTATGTGGCCTAAGGGAGAATGCTATTCAGTCATTTTTCATTTTAGTAGGTTGCATAACTACTTCATTCTTTAGTGTTACAAAGAAAGCCATAATGGTAAGAGCCTGGTAGATGCAATTTTTTTTCTTAGCATAGAAGGTAGACAAGAGTACTTTGCCAGAATTTGTCAAATATGAAGACAAGTGTATTCATAAGAATTAATAAAGTTTAGTAGAATTTTTTCAAATGGTGCTAGCATTAACAAATGAGGTAGGCATTACAGCAAGGCTATAAGTAGTGGCAAGGTCAAGCAATAGCCCAAAATCTAAAAACTAGCCTTATGGATTTCCTAAGTAATACATAACCACATAGCTATTCCACAACTTGTGTTTCCATCACATCATTTCTTAGCAAGATAATGTATCAATCAACAACCAAGTGACAAGAGATGCTTCAATAGATAATCAACTAATAAATTACTTATTTCCCTAAGGATTCAGTTACTTTCCAACAATTGTAGCCTTATAATAAGAAGCTTGCTTATTCAAGTGCACATGTAAACTTCTAAGCATCCACCTAGCAATAGGAACTTCCTTGGAAATATGCTAATGCACTAAGGGACTTTAGCTAGGGAAAAATCCCATAGTTACCTTGTCTTTAAACTTTGATCAAGCTACAAGTGTTCATCCTTACAAATAGTTGGGTTCTTTGTAACAACATTAGTTCTCGAGCATGGCTTTCTAATCCATTACACTACTTCCAACCTCATCCAAACATGTTTCTTGGAACCTTACTAAAGAGCTTACCATTACTTGTGAGCCTCTTCATTAAGTTAGTTTCCCAAGCATGAA